>JARFJB010000513.1:6315000-6347500 GCA_036346205.1 Vesta saturnalis
TTCGAGTGCGCCGGATAGCCTTCTGGCTGAATTTACAGAAAGGGGTGACAGTGAACAAGACGAGACCGAGAGGCATGAATTTGAAACAGGTAATGAAAGGCCCGCAAAAAAAATTGCACAGCAGGAAAATCTTACAAGTAAACTAGATCCACCTAAAGTGGTTACAAAACCTTGTAGCAAAAGATCTAGTAACATTCAGGCCATCGAGCAAGCGACTGATAAGTTGGATAACATCGCTACTAATAATAATCAAAATAAAGGTCCTGGGAAATATGATGAAGATGAATTTGATATTTTTGCCTTTAAGACAGCTACCACTGGAAAGAGCTTTGCATTTCGAAGACCAGGTTCAAGGTCTTATTCGGCACCAGTAGCTTCTTCTGCACAGATGAACCAACACCATTGTCATCATATGGCAGTACTCATTCAAACACAAGTAATAGTAATTATCCCATGAGCTCGACACCTCTTCCTTCTTGTAGCTATAATACAAATGAAGGGTTAATACATAATTCAGATGTACTTTTCAGAGCTTTGATTGTCATTAATTATGAAGAACTATGAAAAATCATACATATACCGTGTGTCCCCGGATGGGGTTACAAAGAGGAGAAAAAAATGTAATAGGCATTTTACGGTAAAAGGTCGTTTTTTATAAAAAAATCTGCTTTAAAAATCCACATAAATTAATTGTACATTATACAGGGTGATGAAAAATCACACGTATTGGAAAATGCAATATATTTATACACAAGGTTACTGGTAGTTGGATACATTCCTTTGCACATGTGACAGAATATGGCAATTAAAATTAATAAGAGCAACAAACTTAAGGGATGCTGAGGTAATAATGTCAATTTCTTATTAGAATTCTCAAGAGGACGTCATACATTTGTATCTTGCAAGATAGCTATTGAACTAAAACCATTTGTACGCATCTTACGTTGATAATTTTTTGAAAAAACATCATGGCAATTTTCATGGCTGGTTTTAAAAAAATATTTTTTCCGAGGTTTTGTTTGAAATTTTTACATGATCAAAATAATTTCCGGGTACTTTTTATTCCAAATGCATGACCATAATATTGTGCAAGTAGTCTGGTAAAAAAGTTTTCAAGATATTAAAATGTACTTTTTTCAATAAAAAATAAAAATTGAAATTTCTTGGAAACTATTGGGTTTTGCATAATTCATATTAGAAAATTTTCTCCTCTTTGTAACCCCATCCGTGGACACACGGTATATTTTTCTTACATTCTTTTTATTGACATAGTTACCCTACTCATTAGTATTTATATGTTGTGTTATAAGCGGTTTCAGTTGTATTTTAAGCTTAATCAAAATAAATTCTTGTTTACAATACAGATAACTACAACCTTTATTCAGTATTTTGAAAAGTTAACAAACAAAATTATTATATCCAGTTTGCAATGCTTAGCATAATAAATGGTTTCAATGGTTCGGAGATAGCTGTACACATAGATGGAATAAACTGGCTTATAGTGCTTTTAGCAACTCTATATAAGTACATAAGCGACGAAAAATTATCTCCTGTAGCAAGGTATCTTAAAGTAATTCCTAGTTTTAATTTAACTGGCAGAGCTTGCCTTATAATAGTATCTTGTTTTCTCAAATACGGTGTCACCATTTCTAAAAGACTTCCAAACACATCTTTCGACATTCCTGGATGATTCCTGTAAGCTGAAGCGCATAATAATTCCTTAAGCGAAATATTTGATGCTCCTAAATTTTGCCGTCGATTTATCCACGGCTTTTACCCATATCCTCTTTTTTAGACTATTCTTTTCTTGTAACAATATGCGTAATTCTTCATTTAACGGATGACCACCAAAATTAACAATTTCGGATGTGTCCATTATGAACGCTACATTAACAAACAACTGCTATATTTCTGCTAAACCTCTTGCACAAATGCTTGTGTAGCGTAAACAGCAACAATCAAAGATGTCATATTACAAGTACCTGCAATCAAGTACTTGCAAAACTTACATAATGTAAACGCTGCATTACTTGCTTCATACTTCCAGCAAGTGATTGAATACGTGTATACAGGGGATAGTATATTCTAGTGCAAGAGTCTAGTGTTAAAAAATATCTCGCAGTAGAAGGAGTTTTAATGATTCAGAGTATTCCCAGGAACTCTTACAATTTTCGTCAGTTCCTTGCCCACTTTTTCTTTTTTAATTTTGTTCCACTCCTAGTGTGCTTTGGTACGACTATTATGGAGTTTCCCCTGAATTTTGCCCTTGTTTGTGTCAAATTTTTCACCTATACAATGTAATGGTTTTTGATTTTATTTGCCACAACTCCGGATATCCTTCGAAAATATTTATTAAAGCAAATGCATCTTCTTTTGACCACACGTGCTTTCTCTCCATTGTTCTTGCACTATTCACTTGCACACAACTTTCAACAAGATTGAAATGAATTATAGCTTCCTAAAGCGCTCTCCCAACCTGTTTAGACCTGCAAGCGATATTTACAGCAAATACTTGCTGCAACTGTTGCTACTTGCTAGAGAGAACTATCGGGCACTGGTCTAATACTGGTCCAAATAGTTCCTCGTGCGTATTTGGAACGTGTTTAGAGGTCACCGTGCAAAACGAACATAATGAATCTTAACGACGAAGAAGATTTGAAAAAACCAACAAGCATCAACCGTATGTACAAAATATTTGCTATGCATTTTCTTGTTTTGCTTTTTATGGACAAAGTAGCTGCCTCAATCTTAGTTGTTGATATGTCTCTGACTGGAGTCTGGATGCTTTCAGTCATACCTTCTCTGGTTGTCCGTCTATCTTGAAAAACCAGGTCTTTTAATCTACCCCAAAGATAAAACTCTAATCTAATCAGGCTAACACGTCGGCCATGGAAATGAGTTTCCTCTACCAATCACTCTGTTGGGATATTGTTCACTTAAGTAGTGACGGATACTTCGTTGGTACTGCGCCAGACAACCATCGAGCTGAAACTACATAGTTCTCCTAGTTTCTAAGAAAACGTCTTCTACAGGAGGCAGCAAATTTATGTTGAGTAAATCCAAATATCTACCCCTGTTTAGCTTTCTTTAAAAAATGTATTAGGCTATAATTTTTCCCGCTCCAATTCCATAACTTACATGTATGCCCCACCAAAGTTGATGGTCAACTTGTCAAATTCAGTGAAGGTTTTTCTGAGACCAATAATGCATATTATGTAGATTTACTCCGCCAGTATTTGTAAAGGTGGCCTCATTCCCAAGTTTTTACAGTAAATTTGGATCTTGGCTAATCACCTTAACAATCAATCAGAATGGTTATTCAGTCAGTCAGTAATAATGCCATTTTTTAGTTCCTGATTCAAAACAGTATTGTAGTAATAAATATTATTATCCTGAAGTATATCTTGAACACCAACGCCTAAATGAGTTAGGGTCATAGTGAACATAAGCGAGATCGTTAACAATATTTTGATCACTTCGGGATGTACCTACTCGTTAAGAAGCCCGTTTGATATTATAACGGAATCGAAGGTTAAAAACACGTTACATTAAAAAACTTAACATAACGTGTCTTAAGGATTGTTAAGAGTGTAGAGAGACATAATCTCTTTGATCGGTGCCGCAATTTATTATCTAATCCAAGTCAAATAATGATTTCAACATTACCTTCAGTTTCCATTTCCCAAGATTCAAGTAATGATTAATAAATAATTGATTACGTCCAAAACGTAATTGTTTGCACCACCTCAAAGCCGATACAAGTAATTGAACTAAACTTGTAGTCTAGTTAAACGCAATATTTTTGCTAAATTTTAAGTGTCAAATACACCCTCTAGCGGTGGACCTACAATTCTGAAAATAATTTCCAAGTATTTCACGAGGCCACTTGTGTTATGAAACATTTTTCCCGAACCTGTGCTATAATCCATTCCTGAGATATGGCCGACGGCCGTTCTTAGTTGGCCACCCGGTACAGTTACCAAGATTAGTTGTTTCGTATCTTTAAGTGGCCACCTTGTTATACAGAGTGGCCCAACGAGAAACTCGTACCCCTCTTTACGACTCTCCTATTAGATTTAGAAAAAACGCTCGAACACGCCAACTTTGATTTCTAAGGAGACATCTTGTTCACTAAAACTCCATTATACAGCGTGATCGATAAAGAAGGCAATACGTTACACTTTTGATCTTTAAGTGGAAACTTACCAGTTTAATGTCATTTTTTGATCCTTCCTGAAGTTTGTGGTAAATTGGGTATAACATATCCTATATCTATCTTCAACAGTTTTAATTTTTATTATTATGTAGCTGAAATAGCATTGTATTCTCGACAGGTTGAAATTTTAAGTGACTTTGTACACTATCGTTTCTTTGAATACCTTCGAATTAGTAATTCTTTTGCTTAAAATTTCTACTGTCAATATTTCTTTATACAGTATGATTCCTAAAGGAAATGTAACCTTTAGTAACCTTATAATTAAATAACTCAAATAGTAAGCAGAGAAATTCATTTATTAAAAAAAGAAATAAGCTTCTATGCCGTAATAAGTGTAGAAAACGGTGTTCGTTTTCCTTCACATAGCAATAAAGACTCTGCTCAAATCTGTTGCAAACATTTACCAGCATATCTGGAGTTATCCTTCTACATTCACTGTAATGCCGAAGATCTTCAATTCATTCTGGTTTCGTTTCGTTAATTTTACTGACCTCGGTGGCCACTCAATTTGACATTGTCTACAAATCTATTGACCAGGAAAGTGGGTGTTTAAGAACTACCTTAGAGGAACTACGTATTGGGGTGGTGCTTGGGGTGGTGCTCCATCCTGTTGAAAGTAGGGGATGTTTTCGTTATGGTTATTGTCGGTTTCTATTTTTTCCGTAATTAACGGGTATTTTGTATTTTCCAACATGTCCAAGTACAGTTGATCCGTCACTTTTCTAGGGTAAAAAACAGGTCCTACAATATTATTCCCTACTATAGCTGCTCAAACATTAACTTATTAGGATGTTACGAGAGAATCCCTCTAAACAAACCAAGGTTTTAGTCATTCCAATAACGACAATTATGTATATTTACAGCACAGTGTAAAAAAAACATGCATTCGTCCGAAAAACAAATATAGAACAGCAAATTTCAATTGTTGATTAACAGTTGGCTCATTTCTTCGTAAAATTTCAACCGTCTATCATAATCGTCTTCATTAAGTTCTTATACAAGTCTTATCTTGCAAGGATGAAATTTATGATCTTTCAATATCGTTTCTATTGATGGGCGAGAAACTCCCAGTTCGCGAGTTCCTCGGATATTTTCAAGTGCTACTTGTCCCAAAAACCGCTATTTGTCAACATTCGATTTGGATGGTGCTGAATATTAATCACAGATCCAGTGTCTTGAAATTTCAATCTTAATCTTCCCACATAGGTACTTATCGTTGGCAGTTCTATCTGGACGTAACTGGCTAAAAAAGCGGGCGATAGCCCTAGCGGAACTTCCACTTTCAAAATAAAGTTTTTTTATTTCTACCCTTTCTTGAATAGAAAATTCCATAGTAATGCAGTTCAATTTGAATTCAAAAAAAGTGAAAGCTTACACTGACATACCTTAACAGTGGCAGCAAACGATTATTGCTAGTTCGAAGGTATCCATAGAAACGATAGTGTACAAAGTTTCCTGAAGTTCAACCTATCGATAATACAATGCAAAGAGTCATAAAGAGGGGTGCGACCTTCTCGTTGGGCCACCCTGTATACCTTGCATGTAGTCGGAAATTATAAGGTTGCAACACAATAACAAGAGCAATGCCTTGCACTAAAAAAGATAGGTTTAATAAATGAAAGAGCAGACCAAGCTGCCCTATAAGCTGCAAACCACATTGCTTTAGTCGTGTTATGTATGTGTAAGGTATGTCCAAGTTCCTGAAAAGTAAAATAATTTCAGTACGGCAACAAAAATGTTATCGATTAATTTTATTAAAAAAGAAAAAGAAATAATATGGTTTATAATTTAAATATAGAACAATAAAGACATTATCATTTTTTTCTATTTTGTGAAAAATTTTCAAACAGAAACAGAACAGGAACAGTTTGTAAGCACCATAAAAATAACGTTTTAAACATAAAACACTATTTGTTCAGTTAGACATTTTTTTCGTTCCAGCAAAGTTTTTAACTTTTAACTAAGTAAAGTTCGAGTCGTAATTAAAATTTTAAAGATAAAGTTTAACTTAGATAATTATGGTAAAGCAAACTAGCGAGTGCGAAGCACAGTGCAATAGCTTTTAGATGTAAAACTTATGAATAGTAAACTTTCAGAAGCCAAGTTTCGTGAATCAAGCCAGCATATTAAATTTAATATTCATAATAATGTAATGAATGAAAGATTGGCATATTTAGAAAAAGTGTATGACTACATAACAACAGTTATACGCACAAAGCACTTTATGATTATTTTCTTAATATACTTAATGCCAAATCCCTTCCCGAAAGATCGAAGAGTGTTTATTTTTATGTTCATTGCCCATTTTTAGAAGATATTAGGTCAAAACTTGTACACGGATATCTCCCTCATTCCACACTCTTGCAATGTATCTTAACCTTTGCGAAGCATATTAATTTTTCACCTAATATTGGACAACAGCTGTAAATAAGTTGGACCACAATATCAGATACAAATTATTACAATCTACAAAATGTATTATGCAGGGTTTCACCTTGCTGTCTTCCAACATAATCTAAACCATGAGAAGCATCTAAAAGATTAAAAGTTTATCTTCCTTGGTTCGTTATCATCAAGTCCCAGATGTTTGGAGATACGGCATAGAGCGACACGGACTACATAGAATGGGTTAGCAAGAATGCAGTGATGTTTGTAGACTGCTACCGGATTTCCAACCAATAACGTTCTTTTGGACCTAATTGATATAGAAAATACCACTTTTTGAAACATATTTAAAACGTTAATACTTTGCTTGGAAAAACATGGATTTACAAACGATTTGACCAGAAATTTTATTTGTTTTGCTTTTGATGGCACATCGAACATGATTGGAGGAAAATTGAGGTAGCTGCACAGTTAATCAGTCAATATCTACATTTAATAGTATAGCACTACTCTAATCACCGTTTAGAATAAGCAGTCCATGACGTACTGGAGGAAATTAACGGCATTAATCATTTTAAGACATTTTTGACTTTCGACTTCGCCAAAAAAATCAACACGAATTAAAACAATATGTGACAAGTTTAGACGTTCAATTATATTCTATAGGACGTATACCCGAAACGCGCTGAGTCTCCTCAAGTTTTATGGTCACTAAGGCTGTGTGGAGCAACTAATACGGTCTGTATCGACATTTTGACAACGCCTCAAAAGGCATGCCAAGGCGGAATAAGGAAATATGCACATATTTTGGGTTGAAACATAGATTAACCGAAACCGGATTCTTTTATCATTTAGGATTATTCTATAATGCTCTTTTAGAGCTTTCATATTTATCTCTGTAATTGCAGAAACCTAACAATACGCTTCCTAAGCCTCACGCCTTAATTACACGACAAATTCGCGTGATGAAAACAATGATTGATAATCCAGGGGTATGCCTTACAGAAACAAAAACGTCTGTATATATACTTCAATTTCATGATATCAAATTGCACAATAGTCGAAAAGTGTCCAAAATAAATAATGCACAAGTTTATAGAAACCTGACCTGAAAATATGAAACAACGTTTATTAAGATTTTCTTCTACCGGGAAGCCTGCCTGGTGACGACTACGTGAAAAGTTTTCGGGAGTATGTACATTGTGCAATAGTGACTAAACCGTTAGATTTGTTGATGAAAACTATTGATACAACAGCAGAGTGGCTAGAGCCGCTGACGTGAAAATGCCCGATCCTCCAGCTTTAGGATTCGACGCCATTCTAGGTTTCCTCGAAGGCCTTACCTGTCATCCGCAAGGTGGCAGCGGCCCTAGAGATGGCTCAAATTGCGACTAATCTGTGGAGAGTGATCCTCACGCAAGGTCAGGGCTTGTCTCCCCTTTTGGGGTAAGCACTCTCCGGAACGGCGACAAAAGAGATGGCTCGGATAGTATTCAGTATCGATTTTATTATCACAACTGTTCTAAACCTGCTTCCTACTTGTTCTACACCGCATCACGGTATAGACAACCCATCCTATTATTGCACAACAATAGCTATGTTATAGTGGTGCAGGCTATATGAAGACCAAACTTATATGTTTTTCTATTTATTTCAGTTATCCGAAGAAGCAGCACAAGATCAACACCACCAACAACAGGATAATTTTTTTTGGAACCAGTAGTATTACAACTCGACAAGAAGATACTTTGTATACATTTTATATTTTATGTTTTGTATTATATATTATATTGTACTCTGTACTATATTATCAAATCATTGTAATATCTAAAAATTCAATAAACTGTTAAAATTCTAATTTTATATATATATATATATATATATATATATATATTATATTGTATTTTAAAATTAACTTTTAAAGTACATACAGTAAAAGATTAACTCGAGTGGGACTTGAACCCACGACCTCCACTTTGCTAGAGTGGGGCTCTTCCATCTGAGCTATCGAGGAGGCAAGTCACAATCGATTCAAACTTGAACTGTATGTACTTCCCTAGTTACGATGTATTATAATTATTATACACAGAATGAAGGATCACTGTCAACTTTTTGGGTTCAAGTCCCACTCGAGTTAATTTAAATACAATACAATTAATGATTATTAAATTGAACTTCTGTTTGTTCACTAAACCAATTTCTATATATATATATATATATATATATATATATATATATATATATATATATATATATAATAAAATATACACACAGACCTTTACTAGCCATACGATATTTGCCACTTTCACGTCTGTTTAAAGATCATTTAATACTTTTGAATGTTAACTTGCAAACTTAAATATGAGATTGACGTTATATTTATACAAAGTGTTTCAATGTATTCCCAATTCATTTTCAACCCCTTTCCATTGGCGTATAATTAATTTTTAAATATATAAATTTCCATGTTTACTTACGAATACTGTTTATTATTTTATTAAATATTACACCTAACAAAGTAAACACAAACTTTGCCTCATATAAACTCAAGACTAACAAAAGTAAAATAGTTTTTTTCACCTCGCATTTTAATAAATGCTGAACATTGGGTTACTCAAACAGAGAAAAGGAAAATGCACTAAAACTGCATTTGTGAATTAACGCGAGGTTGAAGTATTTTATATGTATTTTAAAAGCTGTCTATAAATCCTAAAGTACGTTTTCATTTATGACACATGGATAAATACGTAAACGAGTTACTGTATAAAGACGACCGTCCCAAATATCCTATTAAAGTATTAACCTGCAATAATTTATTTAACAATTTGATTAAATTGTAACGTTCACAAAAAAGGAATAGTACCGAGTGCTAGAAGAATCTATCTTACTTAAAGCTTTTTAGATTTATTGAGCGACTAGAGTGTATCTAGAAAATGGAGAAACCGAGAGTAAAGATAAATTTAGTCTCTATTTTTCGATTCGATTGAACTACAAAATTACGTAACATGCTTATTTTACGAAATAAAATTTAAAATTTTAATGTTACACCTTTTTTCAATTCGGAATTTACAGTATAGGAATTTTGTTAAGGGTATGATGTAAATTTTTTACTACATATAAAATTCTGAGGTATGAGAATTATATTTTTTATACCCCAAATATTTTCCTCATAAATTTAGATTTGTGATATTTTGTTGTTTGTGTACTGATTGCAGCATTCTCGATTCGCCTCACTTTTAAAATAAAAAAGAAGGAAGGATGTTTAAATGTAAACGGAAACTTGAACGAAAAATCTTAATTTTAAGATCATACATCGCTACATGTACCGTAGGTATAGATTTACATAAACCGAACTTTAGAAACCCTAAACTTTAATAACAACCCCTAAGTAGTTCATTATACAGTATATAGTAAAACATGTTACATCAAAATTGCTTTACATTCCAACTTTAACGTTAACAATTAGAGATAGTTTTACAACGCTAATTATTACGTTATAGTATTTAGATGGGTAGTTTATCCCATACCGTACAATTATTTATTTACTATGTCGTTTAATTTTGCGATAAATGTATATATTTTTTATTTCGGCAGAAAATATAAGAATCCATCTTTAGTAATCCACATTACACCTGCTCCTAAAACGTGTAGCAATATATATGTTATGACAGAAATATTAACCAATTCAATTAACAAAAAGACTAAAACTAATTTTCTTAATAGTGGTTGCCTATGAACAATATAAAATTAAGTGATCAGCGAAGCACGGTTGTCTAAGCTCTTAATTTCAATAAATTTCTTTTTTTATACTAATTTATGTTCCATTATTGCACAGGCAGTGCTTTATAGTTCATTGTTTTATACGTAACCATTTAATCCATGCAAATGCTGCCTAAAATTGCAGAAAGCTTGATCGTGTACCTTTCTGTAAACATTATGCATATGAGCAGTATTCACCCAAAGAAATACGTGATAAAGTTTATATGTGATTTTTTACCATAAACCTATACTGGGAGATACCTTCTCTTACAATTTACGCCTACAAATTTTAAAATAGTGGTTGACTACATATGAATAAAATTTTGTTTTAAACATACATATCAACATATTACACATAAAAAATGAAGAATTAATAGGTAAGCTACAACAAATGCCCAAAGAGCTGACTATAAAACTCAATGTACGTGATATATTGAACAGTCTCTTTTGCTCTCGCAAATTAAAATCCAAAGAGGTAAAGTTCGCGAGTAGCACTCAAATGGGAAGTAAGTGTCTAAATCCCTAAAATTCAGCAGAAAGTATTCGAAAAACTCTAGTAACATATCTCTGATAATCTTTTAAAAACAACGTGATATGAATGACATCGGTTCGACGGATGTATGGCCCAATCAATATCCTTCCTACAATCCCGGGCCACATATTGGCTGAGAAGCAGTTATGGTATCTTCTGGTGAACATGGCATACAGATTTTCCTCATCCTGCATAAGTTAATTCCGCGAATTAAAATTGCATTCTTTTGCAAAAAATGAACTTTTCAGTAAATATATCATAATTTGAAATGTCATATCCTATACAGGCTTGAATAAACCATGGTGAAAAACGACACGAAGCGGGAAATCAGCTGAACTGGGCCTTTAGAAGGTGGTATGGATCCGAGACGATGGGAGGGTATGCACTAAATGTTAACATTGATAGGCGTAACATAGACGCGAGATTAAATTTTGAAATTATTTTTATTTTGAAATCGTTTTACTTGAAACATCAAAGTTACAATTTGTTACACGATCAAACCGCACTAGGTCTCGTGTAGGCCTGCCGAGGTAAGCGGGTGTCCAAGCCAACTGGAAATGGGCGGATTTGATATAAGACGTAAAATGATTAAAATTTAGTTTCAAATACCTTATACTTACCATAAATACAAATAACAATGCTTAATTCGGAAAAAATTATCTCTAGGCGCAACCACAATCTTAAACCTTTCTAAAATAGGTAGTCTTAGGCGAGACGTTAAGTTAATCCTACCTGACTGTGAAAGATAGAATTGTAGTCTACTCAATAAAACCATACACAACTCAAGTTCAAACACATTTTCACTTCAACACAGTACGTTCAAAGATCCCGCACTTTTTAAGTGCAAATCCGGTCCCTGTCAAAATCAATAAAATTTTGGTATCTTGTACATCCTGACATGGCGAACAAAAGTTCACATGGGCAGAACTACTGAAAACCCCAAATAAGGTCAATTTTGGCCTCTTAAAGTATAAAGGATATTGTCACACATCTCAGGGTCCGTCAAAGGAAGTAGAGCATAAAAAAACAAGCAAAGTGGTGACATAAAATATTCAATTACAAAATTTTTAATATATTTTTGATTATACAGAGTGATCCAAAAATAAATGAAAAATCATATATATATATATATATATATATATATATATATATATATATATATATATATATTACGATGATATTCCTGAATAATGAGATGAGATGTCTAACAGGGGATAGGGATCAACGAAAATTTAGAAGGAACCTGCATTTAATATTATAAACCAAACTATCATGAACTTGAGTTAAATTATTTGTTTGACTACAATAACCATAGTTAACATGATCAAAATACATTAAGGTAATGTCCTATTTGAATAAAAAAAAAGAAAATTAATTGATTAAATGAATTGAGTTATAATCTTTACTTCGCATGAATATTTGCGTTATACCCTGTACATAACAAATACTTTTAAAAATTATAATGAGCGTGCGCAATGAATCCGCAATCATATGACATATCATAAAGAAAGTGAAATTTGACAAACCCGTAAGTATAAAGATGTTTGATTAATAAAAAAAACTTAGTTATCAAGAAAAACATTTAAAATTCCAGAACAAATAATATTCCCTTCTGACATGCATACTCGTTGTTGCACATCGTTGTTATTACAAAGGATATAAGTTGTGAACATAACAATATATTATCAATGTCAACAAAGTACTCACATATTGGTCCTTGTCTTCGTGGGTAACTGCTGCACAAGACGATAGTAAACACCAGCTGCTGCAAACTGCTATTCTGCCACTCGAACATCCAAAGTTTTCTTTACGATAATAAGCTTATTCACTTCGGTAAGTTTCACTATTAATTTTATAATGTTGACGAATCTTTGTTTTAGGTTTATTGCTTCATTAATAAATTGCATTCAAAAGTAAATTTTTGAATGAGCATGGAATATGGATGGTTGTAAATTAAAACACTTTTTAATAAACAGGGTGTATAATGAAATTAACTTATGGACACCACAATTTAGTATGCACATCAACATATACGATTTATATTTAAATACACAAAATCGAAACGTCAGAAAAATTTCTATAACTGAACGAAACTTCCGAAATATGGTTCGAAAAGGTAAACTAACCTTATTTAAAATTATATCACGAACAAAAGACTATAACTTGTTTCATGATCACTTCCGAAACTAAACCGCACTTTATTATAATCCCGATGTGATTTAAATTTTGTCTAAACTTATATTTTCAAAAACAATTCGCAACAGCTTGCTCTTACAAGTTGTTGCAAAAGTTGAAAATCAAGAGATCAAGAGAAGCTAAAAACGCTTGTATTTATATCTTTTTACTCGACAACCAAATTCTTCGAATGTTTCCTTAGTTACGAGAAATTTTTGCTTAATTCCTATTGGTTAAAACAATTCTTAATTTATGAAAATTCTTTAAAACCTTATAACTTTCTTCCTATTTAACATATCTTAAATCTAAAAACATTTCCACAATCTACATAAATTTCTCTAAATTTTAATACCAAACATGATCTAAATCGGACACTTAATAACTATGTTGATTTCTACCCTTATTTATTGAAATTAAACTAATTCTATGCAATTTACAGGCTTGAAAAATACCTCCACAGGAATAGGGGAAGCTACTGCACCCTAATATACATCTCAAACATGCCTGCGGCCAATTTGAAAGGAAAAATATCTTAAATGTAACAGAATTCTTACAAACTAAAATTAACAAAATTGAACATAAATACAAGGAATTACATCATAAAATTGAGGCTACCTTACTATTTTTGCCTCTACTAATTTATTTTATTGAAATTGTCTCAATTAAAATTACTTTTCACAAAAATTGTATGTTCGAGGAATATGACATAACCTCATATTGTCTCTATCGAATTAATGTTAAATTTCACCTTTTTAAGCACATAACTGTTCATGTAAATGTTTAGAACTATAGTTTAAGTTACAAATTAGTTTATTTAATCACTTTTGTAGGTTAATAAGTTCTCCTACAACTAGTGTCGGAATGTTGTCATACACATCTGATGATGCACTGTAGAATTAAACACAATAATTCCAGATATACTGCATGATCCATGTAATATAGTCACCCACTAATGTGCTTGTTCTGTTTTTATATAAGTTTTGCACTATTATAAGTTTAACGCACCAATACGACTGTTCTCATAAAACTCGGCTGCGCACATGTACATTGTGACATTGATACCAGCCTATCTCTAATTGTAACATTATTTTTGTCAACCACAACCCGTATTACATGTCGTTAGGGAATATTGTTTAATATAAACTTAAAAAACTAAAAGAAAATTGAATTAATTGAAAAACGTAAACAAACATCCCCTATACTTTTATGTACTGTGTTGTCTATTAGTAAAATTATCATTATTAACACAACATTAAGAAAATATCTTAAATTTCTCAAACACCTCAATGTTTATTAATCATCTTATTCTACAATTATTTAAGGAAATGTACCATATTCGTACAAACTAAAACAAAACTTCACTATGGAAATTACATAGCTACTTGCATCTAATTAGATTCATCTCAATATATATATATATATATATATATATATATATATATATATATATATATATATATATATATATACTGCCGTGCTTAGGAAGAACGCAGTAACTACACAAACAATGAAGCTGGGAAAATCGCATTTGAATAAAATAATTTAGATCAAGTATTTGACCACTACAAATATCTTTGAAATTGTTTGTATTTTGTATAAAATCAGGTGTTTAATCGATTTTTAACATAAAAAATCAACATTTTACATTTTAAGATTATTTAAATACACATGCTGCCTTTCTACTATGTAAAGTATTGGGTAGAAAATGCTGCAATAACACAGTATATGCAAGTTACTGCCTTTTTCGTTTTTACTGAGCTGATACTAATTTTCTCTTTGGTATTCACTACGCTAGAATTAACAAGAAAAAAATTCAGAAGATTTTTGACATATTTTTATTTATTATAAACTTGAAATATGGTACTTAATACAAAACTAACCTTAAAATGTAATTATGACCAAATCAACTATTAACCTATTAACTAATAAATTCGAACGAACAGAAAATATGAAATTTTGTTATTAAAAACTAAAAAATTTATTCCGAGGTTTGGGGAATTGTTTGCCAAAATTCTTTTCTATTATCAGGCATTATTCCTACTAAATTTTTAATTATTGCTTGTTTTTTTTCAATAGAAATACCACAAGGTATCTCATGTTGAATTGGTTCTTCAATTTTTCTTTTTTTTAAAACGTCATTTCTTATAAAGTTCATTTTTTTCACATCGGCGGATTCTAAATCAGTTTTATATTCCAATTCAAAATTTCCTCTGCTTGCACGCAGATTAACAATTTTTTGATAACAATACTTTTTCTGTGTTAGATTTATTTGAATTTCTTTTATATGCAGACGAAATGTCTTTAAAGTCATAGAAGTCAGTTATGTTCATTTGTTTTACAACTACCTTTTTTTTTATTTGCTGAGCGTACAGCATCACAAAAATCGTTAAAATCATACGTTTTATTTTGTCCTTTTAACTGAAGCTCAACGGAATGATGGAAACTGTCGGCAGACATGAAAGTGTGTCCCGGTTCAAAATAATATGCTTCCACGGTATTTACTTTGACTTTTGTACAGTTAACGATATATACAAGAAAGGAGAGAAAAGCCCAGTTCTTGTTTTGAGCTGAGCAGTTATCCAACCAAAGTATGATATGCTCTACATCTCGGTTATATAGGAAAAACTGAAAGAAGGTGCTTATTATTTCTTCTTTCCCCTTCCCCTAATGGCTTCGTGCCACAAAGATGCAAAAGGTAAAATATGTTTTTGATTTTTACCGACTGGTACAAAAGATTCGTTATAAACTACCAACCGATTAGTAAAAACAACAGTTTTGAATGTGTCCATTCTGGGCAGCATTATAACCTTTTGCAAATCCGCGGAAATACATATTGTGTTGCAATCATAGGTTTTAGAAGCAAACTCTTTATACAAATTACGTGACAGTTTTGCCCGTGTAATATGCTCTGACCAATTCACACAGGTACTACAATTAGGGTCTAAGTTTTCTTTACTATGATCTTTGTGGAGGTTCATTATTTCACATACCTCACACTCTTCATGTCCTAGACGAGTAAAATGAATATTTTCCTTCGATACTAACTTTCTGTAAGTTTCATAGGAACACTTTAATTCTGGGTACTTACTAACAAAATCGTCATGCATAAATTGTATTGTCACATCACTTGGTAAATATTTAACATGTGGTGCATGTTCCCGTCGATAGTGGCTAATAGTTGGGTGAAAACTATCAATATGAGCCGATAATGTCATTCGGCATATTTTATTCGGTGGAATTTGCTTACCTCTCATATCTATTTTAGGGTTCAAAGAGCCTTTTTCTGTCTTATGGAGAACATTAAATATCACTCTGTCGTTTTTTTTATTGTATCCAAGGGTGGTGAGAAAAAAAGTTTTGCATACATTGGTTTGCTCCCCGTTTTCCTTAGTTAGTCTATAAATATAAGTCATTTGTCTCTGAGAATCCTCAGCGGTCTTCCTTTTAGTATTTATGCGAGAGCAATTGTTTAAAATAAATGATCTTTGATTTAACCATGACATAGACCAATACTCTTCATGAATACGTTTTCGAATATCTTGATTAAATGATTTACTACACATTTTCTTACACCTCATCTCATCACAAGGTTCTTGAATATTATGCCTGCTGATAAACAACTTTTTAGCTTCTTTTTTTTTATTTTGACCAATTTTCCTTTTAACGCCTTGCCTTATTTCGTTTTCATTTCCTAATGGATTAGTTCTTGGTTCGTCTTGTTCTAATTCAAGTTCCAAATTATCTTCTCTCGATACACTATTATTAATGTTTTCAAATTCGGTAGTCGTCTTTCGTTGTCCTTGTGGTAAATTAACGTTTTCCATTAACTCATTTCCAAAATTATTAGGGTGGAATATTTGGACCTCTTTGTTTTGCAAATTCAAATCTTCAAATGTTTCCTGATTGACCTGCGCAGTTTCAAGCTGAATTAATACTGAAGGTAACCCTGAAATATTAGCATCGATGGCATACATCGCATCTACAAGTACAGGTTGTTCTTTAACAACTGTTAGTTGATTGGGGTTATCTTGCATCTCATGTGATTCAAAAACTTTGGTACCTAATTCATACCTTGTTACTGGGAGTACTTCTTCATTCCAAGGAAATGAATAGTTATCAGTGTTATCACTTACGCCTTCAATATTTAAAGGTGTTTTATTTCGTACGGTTTGATGATCACCAAGGTAATTAGGATAATGGTTATGATTTATGGGCAAATTATTAGATTTGTCGTTTAAGTTTAACAACTCCAACATCCTCTTTCCCCTCGACATTCTAGAAAAATGTATTAATAGAGCTTTTATAATACAACTGTATATAACGATTATCGACTTCGCCCATTTTTTAGGTTAGGTTTCTGCCAGGTACATACTTACTTAATAAGTTTTGCACAGAATAACACACAAACAACTGTAGATGAAAAATAGAAAAGAATTCTTATTTCAAGTATTTGGATAAATTATATTACATTAATCTTGACTAAACACTGATTAATATCAGTTAGAATGTTGGCAGTCGCGCGATGTTTGACAGAAAACAGTAACTAAATGAACGAATTAGGTTATACGACAGTAAGAAGGCGGCAACTGAGTGCAAGAGTGTAGATACTGCTTTCATGCGCGCGAATAGGTATATACTGCTTTTTACTGTGCAATAAAGCTAAAAATGGAAACAGCAGTAACTATTTTTGCCTTGTAATTTGTATAGGTTAAATTTATACTGCTATTTTCCACTGTAAACAGATAAAGGGAACTTATACAAATCCAATAATATTGATATCTCAATTTTCGAATTTTTTTCAGTTACTGCGTTCTTCCTAAGTACGGCAGTATAGGTATATATATATATATTTTTTTTTTTTTTTTTTTTTGGGCGCTGACATTTTTGACAATTAAGTGTAAAAAAGTCTCATGACTTTTTTGTTAGTTTAGAAATTTTACCTAATGTTACTGAAGTGATTTCTTAAGATGTTCACTTATTTATTGCAATATTCATAAATAACCATTCCTTTGAAAATAAATATTAAGAAAAACAAAAATAATATTGAACTTCTTTGTGTATTTTTTCTAACATTATCTACAATCAGTTTAAGTTTGCCATCATTTGTGCACACGGATTAAATCATAGACACTCATGATCCTCTATATTGAAGCATCAATATCAAAACAATTGAACATTTCATTGAATCTGTCAGTTTTAAATCTCTGCTGTGTCAAATGGAATATATTTATTGCCTCTTGATTTTCATCTAAATAAGTTTTTGTCGTTTATTTGTGTATTGAAACGGTTCGTATTAATTGCTTCGCATGCAAAACACGCTATGTTCCTCGAGGAATAAAACGTTTACAAGGTAATTTCGACAATGAAGAAACGATTGAGTGTGCTATGCGATATAGGGAAGAATTAAATCTTCCATACACTTCTGTAAATATGAATACGCGTATGTGTGTAAACTGTGATAATTTAATTAGAAGAGACATTCGCGCTTTGGCAGAAGATCCTGAGTGTCTACGACTTAATGTTTTGAAACAGACACGCAATAGCTGTTGTATGATTTGTGATGATATACCAGAACAATTAGGCCGTCTTTCTGTAAAAGGAAGAGTACGAATATTTATTGATATCAATATTTACATTCCTGAATCTGCAAGATTATGTGAACAACGTGTACTAAGCGTTTTTTATGGGGGTTTACAATCTATTAATTGATATTTAAAGATAAACGGACGTGAAATGGGCAATATTTTACAAGCAATGCGCAAGAAATCATCAGGATTTGAATTAAATTTTTTTAAACGTAGACTCATTTTCAGATGAAGATTTCAAGGTTGTAACGTCTTTAACAAAACCACAATTTGATGAACTATTCAGCTACTGTGATCCAGTTCATGATACTAATAATATTAGGCGTATTAAAAAGTAACATTTACTTACATTTTTGTGCAAACTTCATCAAGGACTATCAGATGAACTGTTAAAAGTAATTTTTAGTTATTCTAGCAGAAAATCTGTAAGTTTGGCTATAAATCGACGATCATTGATGTTACGGTTTATTCCACAAAATAGTAAAATAGTAAACAGTTTTGCCAAAGGCATATTACAGAGTTTGCAAATGAACTCTATAATGATGATATGAATGTTGGGAAAGCGATTGTCGTCGTAGATGGAATGTACGCATTTATTGAAAAATCTGGAAACTACGAATGTCTAAGACAATCTTATTGTGTACATAAAGGTCGACATTTAGTCAAACCAGTCCTTGTTGTTGGTACTGATGGGTACATCCTGGATATTCATGGGCCATATTTTGCAAATGCTCGAAGCAATGACGCTGCAATTCTCAGAAATGAATTTGAGAAAGACTTAAATAACATTAATAACTGGTTTGAAGAAGGTGACATATTCATCATTGATTGTGGGTATAGAGACGTAATACCATTTTTAAATGATAAAAACTTATCTTATCCCTTAGCATTATAAACTCCCTTGTGCCTTGGACTTGACTGGTATATTGGTTCCAAAAGTGGTACCGACTAGATACCACATACTATTTATCAGTGTTTTTAAAACTGAAGCAGTTTCCAATTCGTTTTGTACATACTAAACATTAATCTCAAAAATCACTTTGTAGTATATCCAGATTTTATCTACTTTTAGTTCATTATTTAAATATTTTCAAACATATTATTTCCTGTTTTGTTTTTTCATCCTAATTAGAAATTGTGTTTCTTATGCCAATCATAATAATAATATGCGATAAGAAAACTGGTTTTTAAGTCATTAAATCTGGAAAATCTCATTACATAACTTAATTAACCTCAGGTTTGATATTTAAAAAATATGTAGGTACTGTTTTGTTATGTCATTATTTTTGGATCACCCTTTATAATCAAAAATATGTTAAAAATGCGTATAATATTCTTATTTATAACTTTTGTAATTGAATATTATGTAATTAAAATTTCTTTGTAATTTTTACATATCTTTGTAATTGTCAAAAATTAAAATCAGTGCCCTAAAAAACCTATTTTTAGACATGTCAGCATATTCACGGCGGCCACGGATATTTTCTATGGAAAGTAAAGTATAAAATGCAAAAATGTTCGAGTTAGATATGCATTTAAGAAAACTGGTAATTCAAAAATCTAGGAGACCTCCTTACATAAATTAAACTTAAAGTTTATATAAAAAATACGTAGGTACCGTGTTCTATAAAAATGTTTGATTTGTAATTTTTTTTGGATCACCCTGTATAGTCAAAAATATATAAAAAATGCGTATTATCTTCTTATTTACAACTTTTGTAATTGAATATTTTATGTCACCACTTTGCTTGTGTTTTATACTTCACTTTCTTTGACGTGCCCTGAGATGTGTGACATCTCAATATCCTTTATACTTTAAGAGGTCAAAATTGACCGTATTTGGGGTTTTCAGTAGTTCTGCCCATGAGAACTTTTGTTCGCCATGTCAGGATGTATAAGATGCCAAAATATCATTGATTTTGACCGGGACCGGATTTGCACTTAAAAAGTGCGGAGTCATTTCGTCTTAGAAAGCTTATTGCGCGTTAATTCAATTTTGAAAGTCTTTTTCAATGAGTCGTCGTAAACTTATATATCGCACCCTGTATATTTATAAAATCACGGTAACAAGACATTATCGGTATACTTTCTAATTTACCCTCCTATACCCATACATTAATTTATATTTATTTATTTAGTTATTTAACCATTTATTTATTTATTTAATTATTTATTTATTTATTTATTTATTTATTTATTTATTTATTTATTTATTTATTTATTTATTTATTTATTTATTTATTTATTTATTTATTTATTTATTTATATTTATTGCCCAATAGAATAATTCCATTTACAGGACAATACATAACATAAGCTAAGTATTGCAAGATATGTAAGTATTAATACTATTTAATGAACATCTAGTAATGACCAAGTGTCAAAAATTACACTATTAAGTATACAGAAATTAAATAAAGAAATATATATACACATATATATATATATATATATATATATATATATATATATATATGTATATATATATATATATACATATATATAATATAGATATACATGAACAAGTGCAACAACTAATAATGCATCTTACGCATGCACTTGAATAGTACTTTTCAGAAAGGTAATAAAAGAGCTATTAATATCATATTCTGCCAATATTTGGATGAAATTGATCCACGTAACAAAGATGGGTGACTTACGTAACACATTAGTTAAGGTAGTGCGACAATAAAATGTAGTAGGGTTACGAAAAAAACGCTGAGACACAAAAAAATCTAGGCGCTACAATAAAACGGGGGAGTCAATTTGATGGTGTAACAACTTATACAAAAATATAACACTGTTTTGTATCCTTCTGAGCTCTAGAGACTGAATGTCGAACTTAGATAAGAGTAGATCATGATCGTAGCAAATTACAGTATATTCACCCTCGACTTTAAAGAACAAGAATTTCAAAAAATTTCTTTGATCGGATTCTCACATAGTTTTATGGTTATTTCAATAAGGGTACCAAATTAATGTGCAGTATTCTAACTTGGAGCGCATAAATGCAAAATATAGCGACTTCAGTGCATAAATATTTTTAAGATCTTTGTAATTCCTAGATATGAAACCTGCCATTCTCAAACCAAACTTGCATATATTATGAATATGTTTACTGAAGATAAATTTTGTATCAAACGTTATACCTAAATCAGTAACCTTAATGTAGCGGCTAAGAAGACGATTTTCACACATATACGGGTGATTTTTTTTGAGAATGTTACTACCTTATACTTTGCAGGATTAAGATGTAGACTATTTTTAGCACACAAACACTGTATATTGTCAATCTGCAATTGGAATTGTTTGCAGTCATTAATAGTCTTAACTGAACAGAAGATTTTTAGGTCGTCTGCAAATAATTTTTCAGCGGACTGGCTAGATGGCAGATCGTTAACAAATACAAGAAAAAGTAAAGGGCCCAGGTTAGGTCCCTATGGAACACCAGAAAAGGCAACGAAATCACTAGAATGGTGATTGTTAAAAGACACATGCTGGATTCGGCACTTCAAATATGACGTGAAAAACTTTAACAACGGCGCGTTAAAACCAAACACTTTTAGTTTTGAATTGGTAATGCTGTTGTCTATTTGGTCAAACACTTTTTTCAAATCCGTATAAATTGTATTTACTTGACCTTGGTTATCAATTACTTTAGCCGTATATTGAGTGAAATACATCATATTAGTGAATGTAGATCTGTTTGACATAAAACCATGTTGCCACGAAGAAATATAGTTGCGGACTTGTGGATAAATTATAGAATGCAAGGTGATTTCAAATACTTTCGCAAAATTTGAAAGAATACTGATGAGTCGATAATTAGTAATGAGTGTGTGATCTCCAGATTTTAGAATTGGACAAATTGATATTATTTTGCATACATTTGAAAAAGTGGATGTTTTTAGTGCTAGATTGAAAATTAACAATTTAAGCAATTTCTTATCAGGAAGCTTGGGATGAGATCCGGGCCTGCGGTCATTTTGTTGCTGATTTTATTTAACGCAGTTAATATTTGAATCTCAGATACATTGCGAACATGAATATATGGTAAATGGTTAAAATAGTTATCAATCGAATCAATTGTAGAAGGATACACGCTACTGAAGTATTTGGCAAAAACATTGACAATCATATCTGGTGTATCGTATAAAATGTTATTCTCAATACGAGTGCTGCCTTTTTTTTTTGAATAAAATTCTAGAACTGCTTAACATCAGTTGCAAGACATTTTTCAACATTTTAGGTGTAGCTTTTATATGAATTGTTTATGTGTGCGAACGTAAACGATGAAAGTTTTGGAAATTAGCCATTGATTTGTTTATTATTATTAACTGTCATAAACTATCCTAAAAATTCTGAAATAAATAAATATCACCCAATTTAGAAAAATGATACTTCGGTCTGTTAAATTTTAATCACTAAAACATTAATTCGTATCTAAAAAATTTAAAGGCGTAAAGGTCAGCGAGTCGTTTATGAATCATATATTTTCTATCAAATGTTATTTGAATACTTAAAATGTGTTTAAACAGGAACGAGCATGAATGAATCGTAGTTCTGAATCTGAAATTTCTGCTTAATAAATACATTGTTATCAGTATTGTGTAATTAGGGTTGCTGCGAAGAATTGTGAGGATGTTTGTAAATAAATCCAAGTTGTCAGTGATTTTCTTGTATCGTTTGCATTGCATCCATTTCAGATTTTGCAGTCGGCAAAGACGCGCAGTAGAAAGCTCCATTGGGATAGGCTGATTTTGTTTTGAGCTGGAAAAATATGATGACGTTGGGTAAAATGGATGACCGCAGGTGCATAAGGGAGAGAGTGCCAGGGTACGAGACGAGATACTCGGGGTAAGAGATATACTTAAGAGAGTCGTCGCGCGTGAGCGTTTTGTGAGACCATAACGATCTGCGCTGGTGTTTATTTGTAAATAATTAGTGCCGCAGTGAATATTGGTTTACTGCATTTTGGAGATGAAGTGTTTAAACATTTACAAATCAAACGATTAATTTTTGAATCGAGAAAAATACTAGAGAGGTTTTTTTTCAAAATTTAAGAAGTGTTGGATTAGATTTATAATAAACAGCAAACATCGAAATTAAAAAAAAAGTATTGTGTATAATCGCACGATCTGAAAAGGATTCTAAAGTGATTCTTTATGTAACAAAATAAAGGTCTGTTTAATCATTTATGAATTAAGTTAATCAGTATTGGCCATTAATATTACTGATTTAAGTAAGTACATGTCCGATTGTTAACAGCACTAAATTGACTGCTTAGAAGCATTTAATAATTTATTGTTCAAATGTGAGTAAATATATTCTATGACAAACACTTGTTTTTCGGTAGGGCATATAGTAAATCAGTTTGACCCATTTTATTTTAGGCGTAAAGGCGTGGCGGAGTTCGGAATTTAAGATAGTAAATAGTGCCCCGATGATGGCGGTTTATCAGTGACAAGTGTGTATATCTATGAAGGATTAATTACAACGAATTAACCCATACATTACTCCGAATTAGGGAGACTATGATATTTATTTATGTAAGAATAATTTTAGATTTTTGAATGATCGAAGTTTGATTTGAGGATTGATGACTCTATAAGAATTAGTTTATTTTTGTATGTGGTGCTTCTGGAAGCAAAATCTGTACACCTTTTTTGGAAATATGGTTAATACAGTTCCATTCGTTAACTTTTTTCATTTGTTTACTTACAGTCTAAAGTTTTGAAAGAGAACCAATATTATAATAGTTCATTGTTTCTGTGTGCGAAATTACATAAGGGACTATTCCGTTTAAAAGTAATCAATATTTTGATATTTTGGCTAAATGATTGATGTGAAAATTGTTTATATTGGGTCAGACTGATTACGAAATTTAATTACTTGGTATTCTTTATACGTACGTATATGAGAAAGCAAAAATGTTAAAGTGGAATAATAAAATGTTTGCCAGACAGCACATTTTAAAAATATTTTCAGAATTACAGGGTGGCCCATAAGTTCATGACAACACAAACTTATGTATTTGTTAATAGAACACCCTATACATAGTATCTTTCAACAGCAAACGAAATTAATTATTATTTGTAGTAGGATATATTGTGTATACGGTCTACTTTATTTTTATACAGTTGATTACACGAAATATCGGAAGTCTTCTACAGTATGATCCAAAACGAAAATCACTGATTTTCTCAAACGTTTCAAATGGAACATCCTATAGTTGTTATCGGCATGGGATAACTTATGTACCACTCTTTCAATTTTATTAAGCATTCCCTACACCCAAAGCCACTCGTTATTTAGTTAAATTCCTCTTTATCGGAAAACACCCGTTATTAATCAAAACTAGGCGTAAACGTTACATCTCTTAAAGGAAACACCTGTATAGTCTATTCTTATTGGGTGCAGAATAAAGTACGCAACATCTTTTATATTTGTAATTATACTGAGATGTTTCAAAGTTTCTGAGATATTAATCAAAAGCTGTTATTAGACATAGCAAACTTATGAATAGTTTTATTTCAAAATTATTCAGACATCGGTAACGTATGTATAAATAAAGTTTTTGATATCAATTTAGCATTCCAAAATGTTTTAATTAAAATCTATGTTTGATGTCTTCCGTTTTCTTGGAGGCACAACTGAAGGCGATTTTGAAAAGACCTTGCTACCCTTCTTAACATATCGGGCGTAATACTATTAAACGCGTTCTTTATTCTTGGTTGCATATTTTCTTATGTAGTTGGTGGCTCTTGGTCAACGATTTCTTTAACAAATCCCCACAAAACGAAATCCAATTTAGTTAAATCCGGGGATCGGGGTGGCCAGTTAGACGGCCCTACTCTGCCAATCCAACGATTTGGAAAGAATGCATTAAGATGGTCCCTGACGTGAACGGAGTAATGGGTGCGAGCTCCATCATGTTACAGCCACTTTTCATCCCTCACAGTTATTGGTAAATTTGCACATAGATTTTGCAAATAAGTTTGTAAAAAATCAAATACAGAGCTCCATTCAAACGCCCGTTAAAAAGTAAGATCCAATAATTACGCTTCAAACATTTATTGACCATTTGTGTTGATATTCAACCTGCCAGAAAATCCTCGGATTCTGATCTGAATAGTAGTAGAAGTTATGGCGGTTCACAAATACATTTTTGTGGAATGTGGCTTCATCCGACACAAAACCTTATCAAAAATTTGTAACATATCAATTTTATGTTGAGCCGAATTGCAAAATACGACACGTCGCTCCAAATCCATATCAAAAAGTTGTTAAAACTGGATATGGTACGTATGAAAACGGTTATCCTTCAAAATCGTTTCATTTCGTTCACTAACACAGTAGAAATAATTGCTTTCTGGCTAACTGAAGGATCTTCGGTAACAGACAATTAGTTTTCTTCGCTTCGGACGGGTCTACTCTTAACTGGTTTTGTGTAGTCTACATGTCCCGTTTGTATAAATCTTTGTAATACATTTTCCAGGCTCATGTTTCTGGTACTTATAACGTACTTTCATCATCATAAACTGCATAAATGAAACATTGTATTTAGCAACACGTAACTAACAATGTACAAAACTTATAGTTATAGTATAAATTGAAACGTTAATGTTTATTTATTTGACAGTTACTACGCTTGTTTGTCCATGGCCAGCTATTAGATACCAGTAGAAGAGGGCACTATACGCCATCTTGGATTTTGACGTCACTTCCGGTTTTACACGACCACGTGGGAGACCGGTTTTTCCACCCTTATTTTTACTCGCTTACGTGTAGGACGTGTTTTTCACCCTATTTTTGCACATCCACGTGTGAGACCGCATTTTCAACCCTTATTTTTATATACCCTCGTGTGAGACCGTATCCTTTCTTTTCGAAGGCCCTTTTAACCCTGATTTTTTTTACCCGCTTACGTATATGACGTGTATTTTCACCCCTATTTTTTGCACACCCACGTGTGAGACCGCATTTTCTACCCTTATTTTTATATACCCTCGTGTGAGACCGGATTTTCCACCCTTATTTTTACACGCTTACGTATAGGACGTGTATTTTCACCCCTATTTTTACACATCCACGTGTGAGACCGTGTTTTCAACCCTAATTATTTTTACTCGCTTACATGAAGGACCATATTACCCTTATTTTATGATTTCTTTTGGGATTAAACCTTATGGCTGTATTAAGGACCTTTTGATAGCTAGGACTTTTGCTAACGTGAGGACAGGGTGGGGGCTGGTCTTGGCTTAGAACTGTATTTAGGGTTGGAGCTTAGGGTGGGGTTGGTCTAGGGTTAATCTTAGGGTTATTTGGTGGTATTAAGGACCTTCTGGCTATATTAAGAACAGTGCCCCTGGAGGTTAGGCAAATGCACACGCATACAATGTTGGAAATTGCATAATTAATAAGATATTATTATTGAAATTATCAACCCTATTGCTTTTAAAATGGCCACATGCTAATGGATGATCTTTTACCTAAAATGTTGTATTTCTAATAAGGAGGTTCTTGTGCGACACGTGTAGGGCTTCGCAACTTGTTCTCAGGCCTTCGCCCCCTGGCCCCTTTGAGTAAAATTGATTTTAGTGCCATCTAGCGGCGTAAAGACTAATGAACATTTTCTATAACAGAAGCTGATAATGCACACCTCTCTCTCTTACTCTATCTTGTTTCTTCCTCCCCTCTCTCTTTCTCTCTCTCACACACACACACACACACACACAAATTAAATTTAAGAATAATCCCATCTCTATGTAATAATAGATGTAGTATAAAGTTACATATTTTTAAGTATTTAATATGTAATCACTGTATAATGAGTTTTTATTATTATGATGCAACATTAGTGTTATTAGACGTTTTTAAAATATTTGTGTTTTTGAATGTAAATTTTTTTGTAAGTACAACATAATTATTAAATACGAATTCAGGTTTTTCTGTATTACTTTCTAAATAGTTAATGACCGTATGTAATCGAGTGTTTTATATTCAGCCATTCACAAAAGCGTGTTTTAGTGAGGTACGTTGTATAAAAAATTCAGTTTAGCATATGACAGCGCTGAAGGAAAACTTCTAAAGGTGAGCGTATTATTTTTAATCTATGTTTTTTTACCTGATATTGCTAACAAAAATCCCGATAAAGATTTTTAAATGTATTATCATGCTTATAGGATAACGTCATAAGAACCGCTCTACAAAAATAGTAAGTACGCATTCGTGGATTTAAACTTATAGTTATTGTTAATTCACCTATATAATAATAAACCATTAAAACCTTTTGCCTTTTATTTCCGTTATATCAACCTGATATTCTTAAAAACGTGTTAATTTTAATTTAACTCTATGTTATATATAAGTAATTATTACTTTTTAATGGGTTTTTACAGCTGTTAATGAACACGTTACAATGAAATAGTTTTGTGTGTATGTAATTAAACATGCAAATAAATCAGATATGATGTTCCTAATGTATAGGTGGTGGCTGTTTAGTGGATCTACCTATACATAAAGCATCATTCCATTAGGGTAGAAATTATTTATTATTTCACGTCATATTTAATTAAACTTGAATGTATTCAGTTTCAGCTGTAATCTGATTTCCGCAAAACTGTACGACATAATTTCGGTTGGTTGGTTGAGATTGATCTGGTGATTAAGCGTGCTTTGTTTGAGATTGATTAATTAATTGAATTGTGTGTGTGTGTGTGTGTGTGTGTGTGTGTGTGTGTGTGTGTGTGTGTGTAGAGAGAAAGAGAGAGGGGGGAGGAAGAAACAAGATAGAGTAAGAGAGAGAGGTGTGCATTATCAGCTTCTGTTATAGAAAATGTTCATTAGTCTTTACGCGCTAGATGGCACTAAAATCAATTTTTACTCAAAGGCCAGGAAGGCCTGAGAACAAGTTACGAAGCCCTACACGTGTCGCACAAGAACCTCCTTATTAGAAATACAACATTTTAGGTAAAAGATCATCCATTAGCATGTGGCCATTTTAAAAGCAATAGGGTTGATAATTTCAATAATAATATCTTATTAATTATGCAATTTCCAAATAAGGGTAGAAAATGCGGTCTCACACGTGGGTGTGCAAAAAATAGGGGTGAAAATACACGTCATATACGTAAGCGGGTAAAAAAAATCAGGGTTAAAAGGGCCTTCGAAAAGAAAGGATACGGTCTCACACGAGGGTATATAAAAATAAGGGTTGAAAATGCGGTCTCACACGTGGATGTGCAAAAATAGGGGTGAAAAAACACGTCCTACACGTAAGCGAGTAAAAATAAGGGTGGAAAAACCGGTCTCCCACGTGGGCGTGTAAAACCGGAAGTGACGTCAAAATTCCAAGATGGCGTCTAGTGCCCTCTTCTACTGATACCTTATCCTATTTTTCCCAAAAAAGTGTGATAACGGTAGTTTTTTACACACCTTAGTTTGCGTTTCATCTCTAACGTATTTTAATGCAGTAGAAAAGCGTATTAAAGAAAAGGTACTAGTCCGATTATAAAAAATATCCTGTAAACATTAAAATTTGTTGTAAATGGTACTATTAATATTAGAAATTAGAATTAGATTTTGAAGAGTATCTGTGAAACTTTAAAACATATCAATATAATTACAAATATAAAAGATGTTGCGTACTTTATTCCGCACCAAATAAGAATAAGTTAGGAATAAAGATGTTCCCTTCAAAAGATATAATTTTTACGCATAGTTTTGATTAATAACGGGTAGTTACGGATAAAGACGAATTTAACTAAAAAACGAGTGGGTTTGGGTATAGTGAATGCTTAATAAAATCGATAAAGTAGCAAATAATCTATCCCACGCTGATGAAAAATATAGGATGTTCCATTTCAAAATTTCAAGAAAATCTACAATTTTTGTTTTGGACCATACTGTATACGACTTCCGATAATTCGTGATCATATATGTAAAAATCCTACTACAAATAATAATTAATTTCGTTTGTTCTTAAAAGATACAGAGTGATCAACACACGTCCTTTCAGACAAAGAAGTTGTCGTATCTTTGAAAGCACTCGTTATAAGTTTGTGTTGTCATGCAAGCATTTTATTGCTCCATTTTAATATTTTTTATGATATAAATCATTTAGGTGCAGGACCCTGTATAGATTTAACAATTTTTATAATAACTTTTGCCATCGTAAGGACATAATAGTTAAAGAAATCTGTTTATTTAATGTAACTCCGTATATTGATGATCTGTAACTCTATCCTTAGATCCATTTAAAATTTTTGGGTGGTTAATAGCCACGCTTAGGAATATGACGTTAAGATGTTAGATTCAATCTACAGATATCGCCCTCTCAGTCAAAATTGAATGTTTATTCCGTTTCTTCGAGAAACTATTTTACTTTGAATTATTGAAGCTATTGCGTTTCTCTCGGCTAATGCTCTATGCAGTTCTAAATGATGACTAAATGTTATTTATGGATTACATTCATCCTATAAAAGGATGGTTATTACTAAATAGTACAAAATTTGAATTCAACATTTCAATAAATTTACACAATAATCAACTAAATGTATGATGTTGGTAAGTTTTTAAGTATTTATAAAAGATAAAAATTTATCAAAATTCTTTTTTTTTAAGTTTCTTTTTAAACAATAAATCAATGGCCATTACCTCAAGCTGCAATTTCACGATGTTCGGATTGGGATACCCTAAAGCGGTTTACTTTTGACTGCTCACTTCCACACTTCTTATCTTTAGTGTTTTTTAACCTATAACTTCTAATTTTATACTTTCTTTGTACAACATTAAAAAAATAAAATTGAAATTAGACCTACTTTTAAATATGTTTAATAAGGAAAAAAGCCTTTTTCACCGTAACAATAGGATTTTCTGGATAGTCTTCATAGTAATCAATAACAACTATTCGAGCATCATTGATTAGTGAAGTGGAAAAGCTTTTCTACAATCTGTTCCGTTAATTAAAACAAGAAAACGAATTTCAGAAACTTGAAACATCCCAAGAGGAAGTATCGACAAACTGCCAATTCCGGCAAATTAAGGACTAGATTGATGATTGTATCTTTTACTGTTTTGTCATTTACATGAGCTTGCATAAAATTATCAATTTGTGTAGTCTGCTATAAAACAATGTTATCGACGTTTGCTTATAATTTTAAAGGTTCGTTAAACATGTCTACCCTTACCAATATCCTTCCTGAATGTATCATTCAGCCACCTATTTAAAGCTTTGGTGCCTATTGGCTGCTACTCTGACTTCAATAAATAATACTTTAGGTTTATGTGTCAAAAGTATCGTTTACCTTTTGAATCCCACGTAATTTGTTCAATTCCACGTAATATTCTACAATTTACAACTTTGAACGTGCGTTTAATTATTTACTGCTCTCATGAAAAAGCCATTAAGAAGCACATCTTATGTTTTACTAGTTTTACAGGAGATACCTTAAAATTTTCGTAGTGATTGTTATAAATGTTATCTATACAAAGCAGTGAAGCCTACGAGGGTTCCGTTAACGGCAGCATAGCTTAATGTCGTTATTATTTTACCTCAGATGTCTTTCTACTCTCTTGAGAGTGTCATAATATGTTCACTTTATGTTCCTCTACCAACAAAACGTTTTCCTTTTCATTTTAAAGGATAATACATGTAAGTACTATTTTTCCTTACTTGCTTGATATTGGTACGTAAAGCTATCAAATAATGGTTTCATTGTTGAAAATTTCAACCTTGCCTTGCTTAACCCGTGAATTCATAAATTTTATTGAAATTTGCTTATAGCCGTTTGATTTCACACAAAGCAACTGAACCCGTATACATATACAATGAAGGAGTAAAAGGAGGATTATACCAAAATGTAACAAACCATTTGTTTGGTCACCTTGGGTTCGCTTAAAAGCTTAAAAGGTCACGCCAGGGATTTTCTCCTACATATATTTAGTTCAGGAAATCGTTAAGCATTTTACTTAATTTGTGTATTTAACAAATTTAAAGTAATGAATTATTACCAGGCTTAATTTTTTATCATGTGCGCTATAGAGAATGCATGGTTAAGGTCAAATTTGTAATTTAACGATTACCACTGTTTATTATTACTGTAGCTGATCCTAATATTATCATAAACACGGTTTCTACAAAAGCTATAAATACAGTATAACATGTTAATGGATTTAGTACCGTAAGTTTTATACAAATTTTACACCTTTCATTTTTAACAAAAACCTTGAATGCAAGGGCCCCGTTTTTTGTTAATATAATAGGTAACCGAATCCGAAGTTACAAATTTTGGCTTTCATTTGAAAGTATTGCAAATAGCGTGAACCAGAAACAAAACGTCCAATATGGATTCTACACGCCGCCCCTCCCTACACAATATAACCTAGAAACCCTAGAAACCTCAAATGCAACGTATTTCGGTTCAGTACACAACCATGCGTATATTCTTCAATTCGATTTGTTCCTGAAAAATAACCTTGTTATTATTTTAAGGTCCATGTGAAATAACAAAAAACAATCACATTATCCAAAAAAAGCTGTGTTAGAGCCAACACCGGATGATCCCAGAAGAGTGTTCTAGTATTTAAAATTTGCGCGTAATGCATACTAGATCTAATATAAAATTATAATCTCTATGAAATATTAAACGCAGAACTGGAAGTGAAACCGAGAGTGGTGCAATGTCCTATCTTTACTTCTTTAATTGCCACCGAAGATCAAATAGAGGAAAGCCAGATTTCCCAATTTTGAGTATTGATTTTAAGGTAGTAAAACGACTAAACTAAATGAAATTTAAAAAAATCCACATGGTTGTGCTCATACGATATATGACTGGTCCCGTTGAA
>JARFJB010000513.1:6352500-6462500 GCA_036346205.1 Vesta saturnalis
TCTTAAAGCAATTAATAGGAGTTCTTTCACAGTATCTCACAGTTTTTATAAGGATACATTGCGTTTCACCGCAAAATTGTGTTAAATATGAGGTGAATTTAGAATATTTTTACTTAAACTTAAAATTTCTTCAAATTCAATATTTCTAACACTAAAAGTATGTTTTCATATGTAAAATTTTCTCAGAATTCCGTTTATGTAATTAGATTAAGTGCAGCTTGTAAGTTTAAATAGTTATAAGCAAATTCAGTTTAGATCAAGTGATTTCGTATATTAATTTTAGGAACCATAGCTTGTTAGGTGTCTTTTTGTTCGAAATTTTATGTAGTTTTCATTTCCGTTGTTAGTTTTTAGATTCGTTAATGTATAAGAAAGTTATGGCCAAATTTCCATTTTAGTCCAAATTTGTAAATGTTTCGACCAATCAGAGCCTTAGTTACTTAGGTAATATGGCTGAAAAAAAATTGAATTTTTAGTAACAACCAAAAAGGTATAAAAGGAATTGCCCTGGAAGTGCTAATCTCTCTCTAGTTTTTGTTAAAGTTTAAAATAAGGTTAAAGCAGTGTTGTGCATTTGTGAAAAAAGTAAGTTTTCATAACCTAAATTAATCATCGTAAAGAAAGTTACATTTTACGAAGAAAATAATTCGAGAGCAATTGTTTTTATACCGGCGGTTAAATAAAATAATTCGGTCTCCGATACCTGCTCGTTTTCGGAAAATTATTGTACGAGTTAATTTGTGTTACGTTTTTGTTAAGAGTTTTTCGTGTTATCATATTTAATTTAATTCCGTTCTACCAAATTAAAAGCACATTCATTTGGTTATTGGTGTTTTATTTCTGCGTACAATTTCTTTTAAATAAAATAAATTTGATCCGGCATCTAAAAATAAAAGTGACAATAACAAAATTTTGGACAACATTTAAACATTTCTTTTTAAACCGATAACAATCAAATTTACAAGTTTACCAAATTAAAGTAAGTGACTGGAGTGGCCGATTTGGAAAGAAAACATCATTTGCCTTTGGAAGTTGCTGTCATCGACAATCCAAGTACCGGTTAGCTGCAAGTAGTATAGCTATAGGGATCCTAACTCACCGTGCACGTACGTTCCCGTTTCAAGGTCACAGGTTAGTAACATTGCCTATTTTAAGGGGTAGCTGCTAAGTAAAGGCCACGTGGTTTGTACTCCTGCCAAGGCCACGTGTTAGGTACCCGCTCTTCAAGTCATGCTTGCACGAGTCCTTCAAGGTCACTAGAAAAGTTACTAGACTGTTGATTATCCTGAAGGTCATTGCCCTCAAGCAAGTCTATGCATGTTTCGAGGCCACGCCTATTCTGAGAAATCAAGAAGGTGGCTCATTGTTTAAAGTCTATGCTTTCAAGGTCAGATAATAACGCTCACAATGAATCTTCAGACATCTTACATATATATACACAATTGTAATTCAAGTTAAATGGATTGTACTCGTAATGAGTAAAAAGCATGCAATTGCAAAATGCATCCATATAGTATGATTTGTAATATTATATTCAAGTACTGCATAATTGCAACGTGTTAGGTTGGTAACCCTGCTAAGTCAGGGTCAAAGGTAAAAAGTTGCAAGGTAATCAAAAATAGTATTCAAGGTCGAAGACTTACGGTTGTGTCAAATTTCTTAGAAATATAAAAAGGTGAAAAGCTAAAAATAGAAATTGCCAGGTAATCATAAATAATTTTCAAGGTTAAACTTTTAGCAGGAAATATAAATTTTGGAGCTGATCATCATATTTCTAGTCAAGGTCATCAGTAGGTATTTAACAAGTTTAAGCATGTTGTAATATGTAGGACGCATATTTCTTATATAAATTGCAGCGAGCTGTATGTTGAGATCAGTCTGCAACACATAGATGACATTTATAAAGATATTGATGATGTTATAAATGCTAAGTATAATATTAATTCATATAACACTGTATGTTTAATGGAAATTTTGTATTATCGTCCTGCTTATCTAATGTATAGCATTTATTGAATAAAGAAATAGCTATGATTTGTTTTCTCCTTTACCCAAAAATTCTGAAATTTCGTATACAGGTCCAATAAATTAGAGCGCCAATGATAGCAGTTTCAAAATTTGCTAAAACCAAAAAAAATTTGATAAAAAAAAGATGAATTTTACCAAATGAAAATTTATATGTAAGTTAAAGTTGTTAACTGTTAATAAATCACAACCAATGTCCTTTACCCAAAATTCTGAAATTTCGTATACAGGTCCAATAAATGAGCGCCAATGATAGCAGTTTCAAATTTACCAAAACAAAAATGTGATAAAAAAAATTTTGTTTATCAATACGTAACTGAACGTTGTTAATTGCTTAATAAATCACAACTCAATGTCCTTTACCCAAAAATTTGAAATTTCGTATACAGGTCCAATAAATGAGAGCGCCAATGATAGCAGTTTCAAATTTACAAACAAAAATGTGATAAAAAAATTTTGTTTATCAATACGTAACTGAACGTTGTTAATTGCTTAATAAATCGCAACTCGATAATCCTTTACCCAAAATTCTGAAATTTCGTATACAGGTCCAATAAATTAGAGCGCTAATGATAGAACTAAAAAATTTGGAAAAACTTGAAGGTCCTCTTTACTATTGGAATATTAAAAATACATTTTTCCTCAATAAATTAGGCAGCAATATGAAATATGATATAATAAAAGAATGGTGTAACTAATTTGTAAACTATTTGTAATACGGTTTTTTCAAAATAGATTGTAACGATTTTTCATGAAATAAAGTAATAATAACGCTCACAATGAATCTTCAGACATCTTAATATATATATATATATATATATATATATATATATATACAATTGCAATTCAAGTTAAATGGATTGTACTGTAATGAGTAAAAGCATGCAAAAAATGCATCCATATAGTATGATTTGTAATATTCAAGTACTGTACTATATGGAATGCATAATTGCAACGTGTTAGGTTGGTAACCCTGCTAAGTCAAGCTCAAAGGTAAAAAGTTGCAAGGTAATCAAAAATAGTATTCAAGGTCGAAGACTTACGGTTGTGTCATATTTCTTAGAAATATAAAAAGGTGAAAAGCTAAAAATAGAAATTGCCAGGTAATCATAAATAATTTTCAAGGTCAAACTTTTTAGCGGGAAATATAAATTTTTGGAGCTGATCATCATATTTATAGTCAAGGTCAACAGTAGGTATTTAACAAGTTTAAGCATGTTGTAATATGTAGGACGCATATTTCTTATATAAATTGCAGCGAGCTGTATGTTGAGATCAGTCTGCAACACATAATTGTTAAATATGGAATTAACAGGGTTAAACCAAAGCACCTATTGCAAACCCTTTAAAATGCGTGCGAGCTCGATATATCGAGAAAGTATAAAGTAACGAATATGGATAAATTAATACTAAGTATGGTGAACGTATAGTGATAGAAACGGGTGATTTTAAATTGTATTGCCGGAACGCTTTTATGTATTTCAAAAGAAGAAACACGAATTGAAGAATTTAAAACACTCCTAAACACGAAGGATGTGTTTATAAGTAGTTTGGCGGCAAAACAACAAACATAACATTTTCTTTTAATAGTAGCACCCCACCATATGTAAAATGAGAGAGAATTCAATGGTGGTGATGATGACATTTATAAAGATATTGATGATGTTATAAATGCTAAGTATAATATTAATTCATATAACACTGTATGTTTAATGGAAATTTTGTATTATCAACCTGCTTATCTAATGTATAGCATTTACTGAATAAAGAAATAACTATGATTTGTTTTTTCCTTTACCCAAAAATTCTGAAATTTCGTATACAGGTCCAATAAATTAGAGCGCCAATCATAGCAGTTTCAAAATTTGCTAAAAAAAAAAATTTGATAAAAAAGATGAATTTTACCAAATGAAAATTTATACGTAAGTGAACGTTATGAATTGCTTAATAAATCACAACTCAATGTCCTTTACCCAAAAATTCTGAAATTTCGTATACAGATCAATAAATAAGAGCGCCAATAATAGCAGTTTCAAAATGTCCCAAAATGTGATAAAAAATTTGTTTTACCAACTAAAGAATATGAAATTGAAAGTTGTAAATTGCTTAATAAATCACAACTCGATAATTCTTTACCCAAAATTTGAATTTTCGATAAGGTTCAATAAATAAGAGCGCCAATAATAGCAGTTTAAAATTCTCAAAAAAAAATTTGATAAAAAATTTTGCTTTATGAATTAAACTAATACGTAATGAACGTTAATTGTTAATAAATCACAACTCGATAATCCTTTACCCAAAAATTCTGAAATTTCGTATACAGATCCAATAAGAGCGCCAATAATAGCAGTTTCAAAATTCAAAATGTGATAAAAAAATTTGTTTTACCAACTAAAGCAATATGAAATTGAAAGTTGTTAATTTCTTAATAAATCACAACTCGATAATCCTTTACCCAAAATTTGAAATTTCGTATACAGATCCAATAAATTAGAGCGCCAATGATAGAACTAAAAAAAATTGGAAAAAACTTGAAGGTCGTCTTTTACTATTGGAATATTAAAAATACATTTTTCCTCAATAAATTAGGCAGCAATATGAAATATGATATAATAAAACCTTAATGTAACTAATTTGTAAACTATTTGTAATACGGTTTTTTTCTAAAATAGATTGTAACGATTTTTCATGAAATAAAGTAATAATAACGCTCACAATGAATCTTCAGACATCTTACATATATATACACAATTGCAATTCAAGTTAAATGGATTGTACTCGTAATGAGTAAAAGCATGCAATTGCAAAATGCATCCATATAGTATGATTTGTAATATTATTTCAAGTACTGTACTATTGGAATGCATAATTGCAATTATGTTGTTAAACGATAGACGTGTTGAACTATGAAAGTGATAGCTGTTTCGCAACATTTCTTAGAAATGGTCAGGGGAAAAGCTAAAAGAAATTGCAAGGTAATCATAAATCTAAGAATAGAATTTTCAAGATCTACCCACTTGAAGGTCACGACGATGATCTCATAAGCTATGCATAAAAAGTAGGTCATGAGTTCATTGAAGGTGAATACTCCACTTAAAAAAATAGAAATTGCAATGTCACCATCCTCATCATATTACAAGGTCAAGGTCCGAAGCTAAAATAGAAACTGTAATGTCATCATCATCATCATCATCATATTAACAATTCTTAGGTCTATAAAATAGTGTGTTCAAAGGTTATTGATCTGTATATCATAGCTAAAATGGCCGGTTCAAGTCCTCACTAAAAAGTTGATCGCGTTACAGCTAAAAGTATAGTGACAGCATGATCGTTGAAAGTAGCTTATGCGCGTAACCAGATATGTATGGTAATCAAAGAGATGGTTCATATCTGCACTAATGTAACATAGTGGGGTCGTTTAGAGTAACAATATAAGGAAATAGTGTAATGGGTGTGGTTTGTGTCAAACATGTGGATGGCATACGCTCAAGAGCAATGGACCAAAGCAACTGACCTGAGAACAGCGGTGGAACGCTTGAAGCAAGAATTTTCAGCATTAGTATTCGATGCCGAACATGAGGCGGTTTAGGGAGGTGATTATAGTGAAATGTCCCTAGTGAAAAGTATGAAAAAGGAGTAAAGATATGTGAAAAGTTTTAAATTTAAAGGAAATATGTAGAACATGTTTTGTAGAAGAATTGAAAGCCGCGCAATTGCATCAGTTTTGCAATGAAAAATGGACCATCTCTTGATGGTAGTAGTAGTTCATCCTCATCAGATGCAGATTAGCCTATCGATACAATTATCAAAGTGCACTCTCCCAACATCATGGGAGTAATATATAGGACAGTTCCGGTTAACTATAATTCATAAGCGTTCTCGAATCAATAAAGATGGATCTATCAGCATTGAACAGTAGCACTTTCTGTAAATCCTTCACGAACGTAAAAGACGCAAAATATAAAGTGATTGATATGAATACTATCAGTATGGGAAACATATTATCATTGAAACCCAGAACTTTAAGTGCATACTTACCTTAGGATTTTATGAATAGTTCAAAAGAAGATCGCATTGAAAAGTTTAAGCAATATCTGGTTGAGAATGATGCATTACCAGCGCCGGAACTGTAGGAAAGATGACTAATTTAACATTTCTTTAAAAAATAATAAAATATATATATTTTTATAATTTTTTGAAATAAATTATATATTTTTTTTTGAAAAAAAAAAAAAAAAAAGAAAGTCTTCTATTTTTGATTAAATGAAGGGTATATCATAATGAAGAGAGCTGCTATTGATGAGACTAAAAAATTGGTGTATAATAATATGGTGTCTGCAGCTATATTGGCTAAGCTCTTCAAGGTTAAGATTTATTGGTATCATATTACAATTCATACCAACCAAAGCAATATCTGGTTGAGAATGATGCATTACCAGGCCGGAAAGGAAAGATTGCATTAGCGCATATAAACACGCTAACGAAGACAACCAGACAAAAAAAAAAATGTAGCGGTGTCTGCAATTTATATTGGTTTCTTCAAGGTTAAGAATTGGATCATATTACAATTCATACCAACCAATCTTCAAGGTTAAATTTTATTGACAAGGTATTGAGAAGGTATAATATTACAGTTCTTATGTTAGACTCTTAAATTCTTAGGAATAGCAAAATAAAATATACATATTATGGTAACATTTTGTAATACCTTTACTGGAGCATATCTATTTATTATTTGTTTTTCGCATTCAATTTTCGTTTAATGTGGTCCACAAGATATCATCATCATCTTTCCTAATAGGTCATCACTTCATTATATTGTATACTAGCCATACATTCAGCTTACTTAGAGACGTTTGTAACTTATTACAAACCTAACAAAATTTGTCTATGGTTTCAAGGTCATCAAGCCATGTCACATAGAGCCCTGAAGTGGTCTAAACAGGTAGCCGTTTCCTAAAACAGGTAGCTGTTTCCTAAAAACAGGTAGCCGTTTCCTAAAACAGGTAGCCGTTTCGTAAAACAGGTAGCCGTTTAAAACAGATAGCTGTTTGGTAACCGTTTCCTCGAAGGTTATACGAGATCCATTGTTCAGGTGGAAATAGATTCAACATCTCAATTCTGAGAAATCAGGAACAAAGTGGGCCCATTGTTCTAGCCAACGGTTCAAAGTCTAATTAACAAGTGATGAATGAACAAAGACGATCCATTGTTCAGTTATAATTTCAAAAATAGATTGTTATCTAAATACATCTCAATTCTAGAAATCAAGAACTAAGACGATGCATTGTTCTAACCAACGCTTCAAAGTCTATGCTTATAATTTTCAAGGTCACAATTGATAACAAAGGTGATTCATTTTTGGCAAAAGCCCCTGATGCAAACTATTTCTCAGGTTATAACCCAGCCTATCCATCTAGGCCCAAGTCAACTTTTAACATTCCTTGGAGGTAAAATTCTAGGAAATAGCAAATAAGAGTTCCTATTACTGAATTCTAGTAATATAATCAGTTCGTGGAAACAAGAGGGTTGTTGTCTAGCTGAATATCAAGGTTCCTGTATTGGCTAAACGTTATGCTTACAGTATCTGGTGGTTGCAAATTCTCAAGGTCTCCAAGAAATTTTCAAATATGTCCTACAGACCGATCTTACCCGACATCATTCGATCGAAATGTAGCCGAAACCTGCAGGATCAATTCTAAACGAGTCATGGAAACAAGAAGAATGATAGGCTAATATCATGGTTATTAACTAAATTGTTTGGGCTCATTAAAGTATCCAGGATGTTTCTCCAAATATGGATAACCGTTTCCCAAAACCGACGGTTGTTTCTCAACACAGGCTAAACTGAACTAGGTCAAAACCTAAACATCTGGTCATGAAAGGAAAGTACAATCTGAAAGTAGTTTTATATTATAGAAAAGCTAATCACCTACTTTGGGTAGTACTGATAGGTAGTAGTTTTTAAATTACTTTTTGAGGTAAAGGGTTTTTCCAATAGGCTTATCATCTAGGGGGCATTTCTGACCCCGAGAAAATAATGAATTCTGGGATTTATTTCAAGGTCAAGTGAGTTTTTTCGTTATGCCAGAACGTCCACGTCTCACTGACGTTTGAAGCATTTGTGGTGGGGATTTAAATTTTTAGTCACTCACCCTCTTGGTGAAATCAAGCTTTTGGAGCTCTTTCAAGGTTAAACTGTAAGCGGGAGGTTTAAAATGTTGGAGTTGGTCAAGGTCAAAGCTAAAAGTTGCAAGGTAATCATTCATATAAATCTAAAAGTTTTTAGTAAGTTAGCAGTTTTGAAAGGATGCATGTTTATAATAAAAAGGCTTCTGGGATTGTTAAAAACTTTTTATTGCTAGAAATGGTAAAAGTAATAAGAATGATAAGAAGAAAAAGAATTATTAAGAACCTCGAGGTGTTAATCAAGGAAATAAAAATTGAGGGTAGATTTAGAGCTGTATGAGGTAAAAAAAATGATGCAACTTCGAGTGAATGTGCCATGAAAAAGGTGCATTATAATTTGAATGAGAATGTTTAAATAAGTAAAGGTAGTAATGATAGTTATTGTAAATATATTGGTTTTAATCGCCTAATAAATCACAACTCGATAATTTTACCCAAAATTCAATTTTCATATATAGGTCCAATAAATTAGAGTATTGATAGGTGTCTAAAATTTGTTAAAACAATAAATGATAAAAATTTTGTTTAACTAAAAAATTGATATGTAAGTGAACGTCGTTAAGGCTTAATAAATCCAACTCAATGTTTCCCAAAATTCTGAATTTTCGTATATATAATAAGTAAGAGCGCCAAAGATAGTAGTTTCCAAAAATTTGTAAAACAAAAATGTGATAAAAAAATTTTGTTTTATCAATACGTAACTGAACGTTGAATTTTGAATTCACCTTTTCCGAATTAATTTTCTTCTTTTGCCACACACTTTATTTTTTTTAAAATGAACACTGAAGTTTCTTATCATGATTTATTAAATTATTCAAATTATGTAGGAAGAAATGACCCATAAAACTTATATTACAAAGAAAGAAAGAAAACAATTTATCCTGTTATATGAAATGTATGTCAGCATTTCTGTTGTTCTAAAGCAGTTAACAACTTTAACTTATAAATTTACATTGGTAAAATTCATCTTTTTATCACATTTGGTAAATTTTAACTGCCATCATTCCTCTAATTTATTGAACCTGTATACGAAATTTCAGAATTTTTGGGTAAAGGACATTGGGTTGATTTATTAAGCCTTAACAACGTTCACTTACACAAAAACTGCAAACTTTATCATTAATAATTGAAAATATTTTTTCACATTCTTTAGTTTTGAGAATTTTTGAGTGCTATCTTTTGCGCTCATGCCTGTTTAGTCTTGCCGAAAATTGGAATTTTGGGTAAAGGACTACTGATTTATAAATAAATATAAATATAAATTGCAAGTTTCAACCTTTATGTACTATTTTCACAAGACTGTTTTGAAATTTTTATATTCTAAATTTATTTTAATGCTTTTGCGCTGTTATTTATTCAAATATATACAAAAATTCAAAATTTTGAGTTAAAAATTAATCTGATATTATAAAAGAGTGTATTTATTTATTTTAAAATAGACACAGAAATGCTGACATACATTTCATATAACAGGATAATGTTTTGACCTTTTCTTTCTTTCTTTGTAATATAAGTTTTTGGGTCATTTTTCCACATAATTTGAATAATTTAATAAATCATGATAAGAAACTTAGTGTTCATTTTAATTAAAAATAAAGTGTGTAGGCATATGAGAAGAAAATTAATTCGGAAAAGGTGAATTGCAAAATTAACAACGTTCAGTTACGTATTGATAAAACAAAATTTTTTTTATCACATTTTTTTTTACAAATTTTTGGAAACTACTATCTTTGGCGCTCTTACTTATTGGAATATATACGAAAATTCAGAATTTTCGGGTAAAGGACATTGAGTTGCGATTTATTGCCTTAACGACGTTCACTTACATATCAATTTTATTAGTTAAACAAAATTTTTATGACATTTATTGTTTTAACAAATTTTAGACACTGCTATCAATTTAATTTATTATATATGAAAATTCGGAATTTTTGGGTAAAGGATTATCGAGTTGTGATTTATTAGGCGATTAAAATATATATTTACATATAACTATCATTACTACCGTAATTACTTTTTTAATACATCTCTCATTCAAATTATAATGCACCTTTTTTCATGGCACATTCACTAAGTTGCATCATTTTTTTTTACCTCATACAGCTCTAAAACCCTCAATTTTTTTTTTATTAACACCTCGAGTCTTTTCTTCCTCTCGTCAATACTTAATAATTCTTTTTTCTTCTTATCATTCTTATTTTCCCCATTTCTAGCAATAAAAGTTTACTGAATAATGCAATAGTTTTTATTTAAACATGCATCCTTTCAAAAGCTAACTTACTCAAAAAACTTTTAGATTTTATGAATGATTACCTTGCAACTTTTAGCTTTGACCTTGACCAACTCCAACATTTTAAACCTCCCTTACAGTTTAACCTTGAAAGAGCTCCAAAAGCTTCCGATTTCCCACCAATTGACTCAAAATTTTACCACAAGCATGCTTCAAACGTCAGTGAGACGTCCGTTCTGGGAGAAAACTCACTTGACCTTGAAATAAATCCCAGAATTCATTATTTTTTCTCGGGGTCAGAAATGCACCCCTAGATGATAAGCCTATTGAAAAGCTACCCACCTCAAAAAGTAGGGGATTTATAAAACTACTACCTATCAGTACTACCCCAAAGTAGGTGATTACTTTTCTATAATATAAAACTACTTTCAGATTGTTTGAACCCCCTCATGACCAGATGTTTAGGTTTTGACCTAGTTCAGTTTAGCCTGTGTTGAGAAAAACCGTCGGTTTTGGGAAATTATCCTATTTGGAGAAACATCCTGGATGACTATTTGAGCCCACGCTTTTATTACAATTTAGTTAATAACCATGATATTAGCCTATCATTTTCTTGTTTCCATGACTCGTTTAGAATTGATCCTGCAGGTTTCGGCTACATTTCGATCGAATGATGTCGGGTAAGATCGGTCTGTAGGACATATGGCCTTGAAAATTTCTTGGAACCTTGAGAATTTGCAACCACCAGATACTGTAAGCCGTTTAAAACAGGAACCTTGATATTCAGCGCAACAACCCTCTTGTTTCCACGAACTGATTATATTACTAAACAGTAATAGGAACTTTATTTGCTATTTCCTAAATTTTACCTCCAAGGAATGTTAAAGTTGACTTGTTGGCCTAGATGGATAGGCTGGGTTATAACCTGAGTAGTTTGCATCAGAGGGCTTTGCCAAAACAATGAATCACCTTTGTTATCAGAGGTGTGACCTTGAAAATTATAAGCATAGACTTTGAAGCGTTGGTTAGAACAATGCATCGTCTTAGTTCTTGATTTCCTAGAATTGAGATGTATTTAGATAACAATCTATTTTTAGAAATTATAACTGAACAATGGATCGTCTTTGTTCATTCATCACAAAATTGTTAGCATAGACTTTGAACCGTTGGCTAGAACAATGGGCCCACTTTGTTCCTGATTTTCAGAATTGAGATGTTGAATCTATTTCCACCTGAACAATGGATCTTCGTATAACCTTCGAGGGAAACGGTTACCAAACAGCTATCTGTTTTAAACGGCTACCTGTTTTAGAAACGGCTACCTGTTTTAGGAAACGGCTACCTGTTTTTAGGAAACAGCTACCTGTTTTAAAACGGCTACCTGTTTAGACCACTTCAGGGCTCTAGGGGTGTGACATGGCTTGATGACCTTGAAACATGCATAGACAACACCTCGGGGTTTGCTTAGGTTTGTAATAAGTTACGGACAACGTCTCTAAGTAAGCTGAATGTATGTAGTATACAATATAATGAAGCGATGACCTATTAGGAAAGATGATGATGATATCTTGTGGACCACATTAAACGAAAATTGAATGCGAAAACAAATAATAAATAGATATTCTCCAGTAAAGGTATTACAAAATGTTACCATAATATGTATATTTTATTTTGCTATTCCTAAGAAGCTTTAAGAGTCTAACATAAGAACTGTAATATTATACCTTCTCAATACCTTGTCAATAAAATTTAACCTTGAAGATTGGTTGGTATGAATTGTAATATGATACCAATAAATCTTAACCTTGAAGAGCTTAGCCAATATAGCTGCAGAACACGCTACATTTTTTTTGTCTGGTTGTCTTCGTTAGCGTGTTGTATATGCGCTAATGCAATCTTTCCTACAGTTCCGGCGCTGGTAATGCATCATTCTCAACCAGATATTGCTTTGGTTGGTATGAATTGTAATATGATACCAATAAATCTTAACCTTGAAGAGCTTAGCCAATATAGCTGCAGACACCATATTATTACACCACATTTTTTAGTCTCATCAATAGCAGCTCTCTTCATTATGATATACCCTTCATTTAATCAAAAATAGAAGACTTTTTTTTTTTTTTTTTGCAACAAAAAATATATAATTTATTTCCAAACAATTATACATAGATATATATGTTATTATTTTTTTACAGAAATGTTAAATTAGTCATCTTTCCTACAGTTCCGGCGCTGGTAATGCATCATTCTCAACCAGATATTGCTTAAACTTTTCAATGCGATCTTCTTTGAACTATTCATAAAATCCTAAGGTAAGTATGCACTTAAAGTTCTGGGTTTCAATGATAATATGTTTCCATACTGATAGTATTCATATCAATCACTTTATATTTTGCGTCTTTTACGTTCGTGAAGGATTTACAGAAAGTGCTACTGTTCAATGCTGATAGATCCATCTTTATTGATTCGAGAACGCTTATGAATTATAGTTGACACCGGAACTGTCCTATATATTACTCATCATGATGTTAGAGGAGAGTGCACTTTGATAATTGTATCGATAGGCTAATCTGCATCTGATGAGGATGAAACTACTACCATCAAGAGATGCCGTCCATTTTCATTGCAAAACTGATGCAATTGCGCGGCTTTCAATTCTTCTACAAAACATGTTCTACATATTTCCTTTAAATTTAAAACTTTTCACATATCTTTACTCCTTTTTCATACTTTTTCACTAGGACGTTACACTCCGCTTCACTATAATCACCTCGCCCGTAAACCGCCTCATGTTCGGCATCGAATATTAATGCTGAAAATTCTTGCTTCAAGCGTTCCACCGCTGTTCTCAGGTCAGTTGCTTTGGTCCATTGCTCTTGAGCGTATGCCATCCACATGTTTGACACAACACTCACTACCCATTACACTATTTCCTTATATTGTTACTCTAAACGACCCCACTATGTTACATTAGTGCAGATATGAACCATCTCTTTGATTACCATACATATCTGGTTACGCGCATAAGCTACTTTCAACGATCATGCTGTCACTATACTTTTAGCTGTAACGCGATCAACTTTTTTAGTGAGGACTTGAACCGGCCATTTTTAGCTATGATATACAGATCAATAACCTTTGAACACACTATTTTATAGACTTCTAAGAATTGTAATATGATGATGATGATGATGATGATGACATTACAGTTTCTATTTTAGCTTCGGACCTTGACCTTGTAATATGATGAGGATGGTGACATTGCAATTTCTATTTTTAGCTTGAAGTGGAGTATTCACCTTCAATGAACTCATGACCTACTTTTTATGCATAGCTTATGAGATCATCGTCGTGACCTTCAAGTGGAGTAGATCTTGAAAATTCTATTCTTAGATTTATGATTACCTTGCTTTCTATTTATAGCTTTTTCGCCCTGACCATTTCTAAGAAATGTTGCGAAACAGCTATCACTTTCATAGTTCAAACGTCTATCGTTTACACAAAGTAATTGCTTATGCATTCCATATAGTACAATTGAATATAATATTACAAATCATACTATATGGATGCATTTTTGCAATTGCATGCTTTTACTCATTACTACAATCCATTTAATTGAATTGCAATTGTTATATATGTAAGATGTCTGAAGATTCAGGAGCGTTATTATTACTTTATTTCATGAAAAATCTTACAATCTATTTTGAAAAAACCGTATTACAAATAGTTTACAAATTAGTTACAAATTTTATTAATAATTTCATATTGCTGCCTAATTTATTGAGGAAAATGTATTTTAATATTCCAATAGTAAAGACGACCTTCAAGTTTTTCCAATTTTTAGTTCTATCATTGGGCTCTAATTTATTGGATCTGTATACGAAATTTCAAATTTTTTAAAGGATTATCGAGTTGTGATTTATTAAGAAATTAACAACTTTAATTTCAAGCTTAGTTGGTAAAACAAATTTTTTTATCACATTTTGGGAATTTTGAAACTGCATTTTGGCGCTCTTACTTATTGGATCTGTTACGAAATTTCAGAATTTTTGGGTAAAGGATTATCGAGTTGTGATTTATTAAAATTAACGTTCAGTTACGTATTAGTTTAATTCATAAAGCAAAATTTTTATCAAATTTTTTTTTTTTTTTTGAGAATTTTTAAACTGCTATTATTGGCGCTCTTATTTATTGAACCTATATACGAAAATTCAGAATTTTTGGGTAAAGAATTATCGAGTTGTGATTTATTAAGCAATTTACAACTTTCAATTTCATATTGCTTTAGTTGGTAAAACAAATTTTTTATCACATTTTGGGACATTTTCGAAACTGCTATTATTGGCGCTCTTATTTATTGGATCTGTATACGAAATTTCAGAATTTTGGGTAAAGGACATTGAGTTGTGATTTATTAACAATTCATAACGTTCACTTACGTATAAATTTTCATTTGGTAAAATTCATCTTTTTTATCAAATTTTTTTTTGGTTTTAGCAAATTTTGAAACTGCTATGATTGGCGCTCTAATTTATTGGACCTGTATACGAAATTTCAGAATTTTTGGGTAAAGGAGAAAACAAATCATAGTTATTTCTTTATTCAGTAAATGCTATACATTAGATAAGCAGGTTGATAATACAAAATTTCCATTAAACATACAGTGTTATATGAATTAATATTATACTTAGCATTTATAACATCATCAATATCTTTATAAATGTCATCATCCACCATTGAATTCTCTCATTTTACATATGGTGGGGTGCTACTATTAAAAGAAAATGTTATGTTTGTTGTTTTGCCAGCTGCACCAAACTACTTATAAACACATCCTTCGTGTTTAGGAGTGTTTTAAATTCTTCAATTCGTGTTTCTTCTTTTTTGAAATACACATAAAAGCGTTCCGGCAATACACATTTAAAATCACCCGTTTCTATCACTATACGTTCACCATACTTAGTATTAATTATATCCATATTCGTTACTTTATACTTTCTCGATATATCGAGCTCGCACGCATTTTTAAAGGGTTTGCAATAGGTGCTTTGGTTTAACCCTGTTAATTCCATATTTAACAATTATGTGTTGCAGACTGATCTCAACATACAGCTCGCTGCAATTTATATAAGAAATATGCGTCCTACATATTACAACATGCTTAAACTTGTTAAATACCTACTGTTGACCTTGACTATAAATATGATGATCAGCTCCAAAATTTATATTTCCTGCTAAAAGTTTGACCTTGAAAATTATTTATGATTGCCTGGCAATTTCTATTTTTAGCTTTTCACCTTTTTATATTTCTAAGAAATATGACACAACCGTAAGTCTTCGACCTTGAATACTATTTTTGATTACCTTGCAACTTTTTACCTTTGAGCTTGACTTAGCAGGGTTACCAACCTAACACGTTGCAATTATGCATTCCATATAGTACAGTACTTGAATATAATATTACAAATCATACTATATGGATGCATTTTTGCAATTGCATGCTTTTTACTCATTACGAGTACAATCCATTTAACTTGAATTGCAATTGTGTATATATATATATATATATATATATATATATATATATATATATGTAAGATGTCTGAAGATTCATTGTGAGCGTTATTATTACTTTATTTCATGAAAAATCGTTACAATCTATTTTAGAAAAAAACCGTATTACAAATAGTTTACAAATTAGTTACACCATTCTTTTATTATATCATATTTCATATTGCTGCCTAATTTATTGAGGAAAAATGTATTTTTAATATTCCAATAGTAAAAGAGGACCTTCAAGTTTTTTCCAAATTTTTTTAGTTCTATCATTAGCGCTCTAATTTATTGGACCTGTATACGAAATTTCAGAATTTTTGGGTAAAGGATTATCGAGTTGCGATTTATTAAGCAATTAACAACGTTCAGTTACGTATTGATAAACAAAATTTTTTTTTTTTATCACATTTTTTGTTTTGGTAAATTTGGAAACTGCTATCATTGGCGCTCTCATTTATTGGACCTGTATACGAAATTTCAGAATTTTTGGGTAAAGGACATTGGAGTTGTGATTTATTAAGCAATTAACAACGTTCAGTTACGTATTGATAAACAAAATTTTTTTTTTTTATCACATTTTTTGTTTTGGTAAATTTGGAAACTGCTATCATTGGCGCTCTCATTTATTGGACCTGTATACGAAATTTCAGAATTTTTGGGTAAAGGACATTGGAGTTGTGATTTATTAAGCAGTTAACAACTTTAACTTACATATAAATTTTCATTTGGTAAAATTCATCTTTTTTTTTATCAAATTTTTTTTTTGGTTTTAGCAAATTTTGAAACTGCTATCATTGGCGCTCTAATTTATTGGACCTGTATACGAAATTTCAGAATTTTTGGGTAAAGGAGAAAAACAAATCATAGCTATTTCTTTATTCAATAAATGCTATACATTAGATAAGCAGGACGATAATACAAAATTTCCATTAAACATACAGTGTTATATGAATTAATATTATACTTAGCATTTATAACATCATCAATATCTTTATAAATGTCATCTATGTGTTGCAGACTGATCTCAACATACAGCTCGCTGCAATTTATATAAGAAATATGCGTCCTACATATTACAACATGCTTAAACTTGTTAAATACCTACTGTTGACCTTGACTAGAAATATGATGATCAGCTCCAAAAATTTATATTTCCCGCTAAAAAGTTTAACCTTGAAAATTATTTATGATTACCTGGCAATTTCTATTTTTAGCTTTTCACCTTTTCATATTTCTAAGAAATATGACACAACCGTAAGTCTTCGACCTTGAATACTATTTTTGCCTTGCAACTTTTTACCTTTGACCCTGACTTAGCAGGGTTACCAACCTAACACGTTGCAATTATGCAGTACTTGAATATAATATTACAAATCATACTATATGGATGCATTTTTGCAATTGCATGCTTTTTACTCATTACGAGTACAATCCATTTAACTTGAATTACAATTGTGTATATATATATGTAAGATGTCTGAAGATTCATTGTGAGCGTTATTATCTGACCTTGAAAGCATAGACTTTAAACAATGAGCCACCTTCTTGATTTCTCAGAATAGGGCGTGGCCTCGAAACATGCATAGACTTGCTTGAGGGCAATGACCTTCAGGATAATCAACAGTCTAGTAACTTTTCTAGTGACCTTGAAGGACTCGTGCAAGCATGACTTGAAGAGGGGTACCTAACACGTGGCCTTGGCAGGAGTACAAACCACGTGGCCTTTACTTAGCACCTACCCTTAAAATAGGCAATGTTACTAACCTGTGACCTTGAAACGGGGAACGCGTACGTGCACGGTGAGTTAGGATCCCTATAGCTATACTACTGCTGCATATGGGTGTATGGTAACCAGAATCGAGTGGAAAGTGCCTGCATCAATTTGGAACTACTCGAAGACATCAACTTGCATTGAGGACAGTATATGTGAGTCACATTCTTGTTTATAACCCTTTTTATTGTGGACATTTATTTGGTAAATTTCCTGCAATTTATTATTCATTAGATATAGGTATTGGTATAGAATTTCAAACAATTACTTGTGTAAACACTTGTAAAGCCAACAAAATTTTAAATTATTTTCATTGTTGAACATAAACAGTAAATTTCCAAATTATTTGACAATTTTGACATTATTAAATTCACTCAATTACATTACAACGCATGCGTTGGAAGTAAATTCTATTCAGGATAAATTTTATACAGTTGTAATAATTTTATAAAGTGTAAATCATATACACACATTCACATCTAAATATAAATTTAATTTTCCAAACTAAATACCTTTGATCCCTATCCCCAAATTGAGATTGAGCTAGTCCGGTGCAAAGTTAAATCTATTAATTCATATAATTAACATCTCAACATTTAAATTTATTTTACCTAATACTAATTGAACCCTCCCTATATTCGATAATTTAATTATTAATTTCCAATAATTTAATTTTAAATCATCCCAATATATATATATATATATATATATATATATATATATATATATATATATATATATAATATGCGTTTCATAATGTTTTTTCGAGAAATTTACATGAAACTTATGCATACATATGGATGAATTTGTAATGGATAACGGCAAAAAGAATGCTGTGCAAAACGATGCGTATCATTACTTCCAAACAGATTATATTTTTACATACATCTGTTTCAAAATGCGTTACATTGTTTGAAAGAGCTCTAAATGTAGTTAGAACTCAAAACAAATGTTATTATAGCATTTATATTAATATGAGAATGTAGACTTTCACCATTCTTACACATATATAAAATACTTAGCTTTTTGGATTTTCTATTGCTATATTTTTTTTATAAAAATCAAACGTTTCGATAACGCTTACAGTAATCGTCGTCAGTAGTCACAAAATCATTTAGAAGTGTTTAAGGTGTTGAGACAAATTTTTGAAATATGAAAATTGGAAACGCAACCATAAGCCTTCTATTAATATAATAGTTTCATAAACATACATGCTGCCAACTACGGAATGCAATTTCAGTAAAGAATAACTAGATTTTTAATAAATTAAATATTCTTAAACTGCCTTGAAGATGACAAATTAGAACACCCCATAACGGTCGAAGTCTAACAGTGAAAAATGTCATAATTAAATTGAATGCCATGATTTAAGTTATTTAAAGCATGCTCAGCTACCGTTGATTTTTCTGAGTAAAGCATTTTTGCAATTGATAACATAACTGGAACTTTATATTTCGATAAGATTTATGAATATTTATGGGGAAAACTCAACAACAGCCGTATTTTGTAAACCAAAATACCGTACTTAAAACAAAAATAGTATCATGACTAAATCATCAGGGGAGCAACTTAATTCAATTTTATGATATGTATTAACAATATTATTACTAATAGCTATAACTAATAATAATATCGGTAACGTGAAACATAAATCCGACACATCTATTTCTTTCCTTGCATTGATTTATCATGCTCATCAAAAGCAACGTAGTGTGTAGTTCTTGAATGTTTTCATTTCCTTTTTAAAATAAAAGTGTTAATGAAGAAGGGCCAACATTGATCCATTTATTTTAAAAAAAATACTGGCAATACAGAATTTTATTGCACATTTTCGTCATCTAATAAAAATTGAATATTAAACTAAATACATAAAAATGCTGAAATAGCTTATATAAAAAAGCTCTTCGCAGACACATCATTTCTGGAGCATTTACTTCCTTAATGTTAGCAAAATTTGTATTTGAGCAAGAAAATTGCATTTGAAAACAATCTAGAATTTTTATGATGACGACATTAACTGTCCCGAAACTACCAGGCTACTTTATGTGTACATTATTAACACATCTGACATCATCTTGTATTCAAGGAAATGTTTTATTAACAACATTAGCAAATATATACGTTAAGTGAGTAAAGAATTGTGTTATCATTTTAGATCAAAGTAATAAAGCACCGCTAAAGAATCTTTTTAAGTGTTATTACTGTCATAATAACGTAATGGTACAGAACTAGGCAATTGTATATTATCAATTTTTTGTGACCGCATTACAATGTAAAACTCCTACAACAGCAATCACGCAACTTACCTGTTAGAAGATAAATACGCTATCAAAATGGAAAGAAACAAAATGAATTTTTTAATTTAACAGCACGTCATACAAAAAAGTCACATGCTGCTCATTTTATAATCTGAAATTTACAGTGGTACTGAGACGTAAAAATGGTTTCAGATTGCTGGAATGTCAATGGAAATATTATTTTATGTGGACATGTTTATTCCACTGAAGAGAAGGATAAAAATATATAATGAATGTTATAACTTTGTTTTCATTATATTTTTTTTATGCCGTTAGATTTTCGAGATAATCTAGTTGTGTTTACAAAACAGTAAGCCAGCACCTTAAGCCTCAATTTATAGTGAGTGACTAAGCCTGAATTTTATATAAACATCATATACTGGACCATAATTTATAGTCATACGACAACATTAAATATTACTTCTTGCTGGATTATCAAATAAAGTAAGTGATATGCTCTTAAGTAAAATTAAACAACTGGGTATACATTTTTTACCGCTCACTAGTTATATCTCTAAATCCTCATGCCATTTTTTTAATTATAATTTGTACACTTATCTGTTTAATTGTACCATCCTCATCTAATAGTATATTATATAGCAAGGGACACTAATCGTAACTTCACAGAGTTTTATCGTTAAGAAAATGAATTACACCTAAACAATATGACATCTCTTTACTTTCCTCTAATATTCTCTTAACATCAAAGTAGTGACATAGGGTAGGTCCTAGACCATTTCAAGGTCACTCGCCTATTGCTTTTTATATGGAGAATATGTCGAAATTTCATGTAAATCGTAAGTATATGAGTGACAGAGAGAATGCTTGGAGCCAGTTCAAACTTTTGGCGGGAAATTCGTTCAAGGTGATCTAAAAATAAATATGTCAATGTCATCATCATAATGCAATTCTTAGAAATCTAAAAATGCAATTAGTTCATGTCAAGGCCATCTGGAGTGAGAGAGAATGTTTGGATCTCTTAGAGCCAGTCTAAAATTTTGGCGGGAAATTTGTGGAGCGGTTCATGGTGATCTAAAAATAGATATGTCAAGGTCATCGCAATTCTTAGAAATCTAAGAAGAGATGTCATGTTTAGAGCTAGTTCAAATCTTTTAGCGGGAAATTAGTTCAAGGTGATCTAAAAATAGATATGTCGAGGTCATCATCATCATACTGTAATTCTTAGAAATATAATCAGTTCATATCAAGGTCATCTGAAGTGAGAGAGAGAATGTTAGGAGCTCTTGAAGCCAGTTTGAACTTTTGGCGGGACACATTTGGAGCTGTTGAAAGTGATCTAAAATAGACATGTCAAGGTCATCATCATCATATTGCAATTCTTAGAAATCTAAAAATAGAATCAGTTCATATGAAGGCCATCATCATATTGCAATTCTTATAAATCTAAAAATAGATATGTGTTCATGGTGGGGTGAAACATGGATGTTTCAAGGTTGGTGGTTTTCAAGGATACTCACACACATATGTATAAAAAAAGACGGGAGCGCGATTCAGTAAATCAGAATTAGCGGAAATGAAAGAAGTAGTAGTAGTAGCATGATAAGAATAGAAAGAAAAGAAAAGAAAGTACTGATGAGAGAAAGAAAGAAGAGGTTAGAGGATTTACTAAAGACATTAAAAGAAGTAAAACTGGATTTGAAATGTTATTAAATGAAAAGAAAGACGAACGACCTTCAGCTTTTAATAATGCACGATTTCATTTCATCGAAAAATTCATTTATTGTTTGAAATAAAAAAAAAATTTCTATAACTGTCAAAAGTGTAATTTTTTTACTAATGTCTATGTGCGAAATGTCAGTTTTTTTAATCGCAAACTATCTTTTTACGTTGCCCATGGCATAATGCACAAAAATATTTTGCACACTAAGGCGCAAAATAAATTGCAAGAATCAATCACTCAATACTCAAATGATACTTTTAATTTAACGAAAACTAACAAATACTAAGTAAGATAATATAGTTTATTTTACCAACACTACTGCTAATGTTCCAAACTGTAATACAAACATGTAGCTATCCTTTTTTATTCATAATATTGATATTAATAAAACTAGCATTGTTAAACATGATGTCTGCATAGATACGATTTAGTGTAAAAAGGATTATAATTCTCATAAGCTTAACATTAATTTACTCTTTATATACTGTTATTATAAACAAATCTAAGCCTAACAAAAATCTATTTAGACATAAATTAACATTAATTAACAAAAAAAGATAAACTAAAACTTAAACACCTAAATTCTCTAAAGTATGTAACTTTTTTGCGTATCATGGATGTTTTGGTGCACTTTTGCTAGGGAATCATTGGCTTCCCGTTAGCCTCTGCACTTTAGCCACTTCCGATATCATAAAATACTTGCTTCGGGGGTGGCTCTAGATGATAGTTTTTTTGTTGCTGCTGTAGGTGGTTGACAATTGTGCATTGTGTAAGGTAATTGCTTTATTCTTGCTCAAGGATAATTTTGTTCTCTTACTGCTTGAAGCCACTACAAAATGCAAGTATGTAACTAAATGTTACAATATATATATATATATATATATATATATATATATATATATATATATATATATATATATATATATATATATAAAATCTGTTAACATTAGCAAAATTGTTAAAAAAATGCAAGTGGTTGGCAGGATGCACTGACCTGTGCCGGCAAAGGTTATGAGCTCACTCTTCAAGGTCACAGTTTAAAAATCTAAGAATAGAATTTTCAAGATCATATAAATTTGACCTTGAATTCGGTTTATATGTCTACATAAGCAGGTACAAAGTAGTTTATACCAGTCAGTACATTGTGCTCATAATGAGAATTGTCTGCTTGGGATAGACATGTGGACCAGATTCGGAAATATAAATGACTACAGAGGTATGTTAGGTTTACTGCGTAAGTTAATCAAATTTTAGAATGGGATAGGTTGACATCGTTCTTAATACGTATTTTCATCGCTTCGTTATAACGTTTATCCATATATTCAGATTTCCTTAAAGCCTTCATATCAGGATGTGAGGTCCTCTTTTGAGACATTATTCGAGACTTGTTGCATATTTACCTCTCTTTAACTTATGCAAAAAGAACACAACAACAACAATTAAAGTCTTTATTTTTGTACTTATACAATATACACTTCCTTAAACCTATTACATATAATTATGTTCTGAGATCCTTCCTAAACATTCCTATCCTTGTAAGTAAATTCCTCAAAACTTATTTCCTACTTCCTTCCACAACTGTATTTACCTTATTTAAAAACGTTATCAGTTGTTCCCCACTCTCACCAAAATCCCTATATAGACACTAGCTTCCCATTCAAGAATTACTTCTTATTCTTATTAATATTTTTCTTATTAATATCACTCTTATTATTATTATTATCCTACCTGAAATAACTCATCATTATTCCTGCCTGTTCTTATAATCACTCCTGCATTCATTTTATCCCGTCAACCTGAAATCACACATATTCCTGCTTATTCACATTCATTCCTCATCATCTCTCAGTTCATATTAATAACCTGAAAACCATTCTTTTATTCCACCTGACCCACCTAGATCATACAATCCTGAACATCCAGCCAGACATTCCTTTAAAACCCTTATCTACCAGTCTACCCAAGTTATCCCTACACCGATACTTTTAACACCCTAATTAGTTATACGACCTTATTGTGGATTATGGCCCCAATTTGAGTATAACTAAAGAAAGTTAAGTGTACAGAAACAGACGGAGGTCATTTACACCCCGAATGCTTCTTGATACTAAACTACACCTTTTCTAATCCATCTTACCAAGTCAAACAGAGATTCTACCCCTATGAGCTTGTTGAAGGTCTAAGCCGCGACAAGGATAGGTTGTAGATATTCCAGCGACTGTAGTAAAGTGACGGTAGTATCTTGCCCCGAAACATTCTTTATTGTCACGACCAATATTATTCCTTTAATTCTCCCCTTTGACGGTTTCGGTTTTCGCTCAGAAAAAGGATTTCCCTATATCCAAATATACATCCCAGTTTCACTTCCGTTACTTATCATATTACCCCTATAACATACGTATCGTCTTCATCCCCTTATAAATTACCACCTGTCACCATACACAAAATTATATCATACCTACTCCTTCAATTATCTTTTATTTAGTCATCCTATATAAACATACTCCAACATAACTCTATCATTATTCATCCCTACATAATACTCACTCTCAGTCAACCAGAAATTAACCCTACACATGAATAACACCTGTTGTTCCTGTTTCACCACCAAATACCTACCATTTCTAACTTAAATTAGAAAGAAAGTAAATTCCGTACTTACTCAGTATGTAATAATCACATCCTCACACCATTAATACACCACGTTTTTTTACACTAATTAGTTATTATCCCTCGCAATTTATTAAACACATCTGTTCACGGTTATACCACGTTTTTATCACATGTTTTCAGATTTAAAAGCGTAGCATTAAAGGAGAGGTTTGAATCTAAACTAGACCAGAGGTGTAGATTTTTTACAAAGTCGAGGAAGAATCAATAGAATATTAGTTAACATTGTTTCATTGAATTATATACTCGTTTATTTTCAGTTTTATTTAATGTTGTTAGAATCATATCATAATTTCCAGTTTTCATTGTAAATAAGCCTATCCTGTTATTGTGGTAAAAGTTTGTATATTTAGACTAGGGTAGGCAACCCAACCTACTTCCAAGCATCCATAGTAATCTGAACCTCCCCTTGAGAAAGTCTTCATGTTCAAATAGAGCATACAAATTGTAAAGTAATAAATTTAACAACAGATAAAAGTCAGGTAGCAGTTACCAGAACCAGAAAGCAGTACACACTTATAACAACATTTACCAGCAATAAATTTTTTTTCCACACTCTTTGTACGGTTCTGTAAAATGATTCTAGTTAAAGCATGTATAATTTACATATGGTTGGGGGCACCTCTATTACAAACAAAATATTATGTTTGTTGTTTCTCTGACTGCACCCCAAAACTACTCATGTTCACATCGTCTATGTTTAGAAGCGTTTTAAATTTTTCAATTCGATTTTTTTTACTAAAAATTTGCATTCTAATCTTACTCAATTATGGTTTCCAACATTACTTTCCAGCTATTTTCAAACACAAAAGGTCATTTTTCTCGAGAATGGGCCAGAATTTGCCAAAACTAAATGGAAAACCCCCTCCAAGGATTGACCTTGAATAGCTTGAGTTAATTTAGCCAATACGAGAATCACTTACCCTTGACTTACTTTTTAGCATAAACAACAGTCTTAATATTTCCATGAACTGATTCCATGTTTAGATTTCTAAGAATTGTATTATGATACTCTTCGGATCAATACGCTTTAACCTTGAACATGTATTTCTTAGAAATTTAATATGATACCCTTCATGAGCTGATCTTATGTTTGAATTTCTAAGAATACGATACCCCTCCAGATCAATAAACTTTGACCTTGAAAATTTATTTCTATGAAATTGTAATATGATATCAATAAATTTTGATATTGCAGAGCTTGGTTCAATTTAGCCATAGCCACGGTGAATGAGCTATTTCACTTGTTTTCTGTGGGAAAGCGATTACCGCTTCTGGGAAACGGTTACCTGTGTTGGGAAACAGATCCCTGTTTTCGGGAACCGCTATCCGTTTCCCAAAGGCAAATAGCCGTTTCCCAGAAGCGGTAGTCTTTTCGCCACAGAAAACAAGTCAAATAGCCCATTCGCAGTAGCTGAGGCTAAATTGAACCAAGCTCTACAAGGTCAAAATCTATTGGTATCATAAGTGGCATCACATTACATTTCTAAGAAATACTTGTTCAAGGTTAAAGTTTAACGTCAAAGTTTAGAGACCTGCAGGGGAAGTATCATATTACAATTATTAGAAATTCAAAAATAGAATCATTTTATGGAAACAAGATGAATGACAGGTTGTTGACAAAAGCCTAAAAAGTAGACGAAAGTCAAGTGGTATGTTACAATTCTTAGAGATCCACAAATAGTGTGCTCAATCTGAAAGAGTATTGACCTGCAGGGGTATAATGATAAGTTTTTGTCTATGCTAAAAGTAGGTCAAGGTTGAATGGTCCATGTATTGGCTAAAAAATTGAGTCAAGCTCTTCAAAGTCAAATTTTCCTTGGAAATAGCAAATAGTGTTCCTTTTGCTCAATTCTAACAATAGAATCAGTTCGTGGAAACAAGAAGAATGATAGGGTTGTTGTCCATGCTAAAACGTATAGCATGGTTAGATGATTATTGTAATAATAAAAAGATTATGGTTACAGTATGTGGTGTTTTATTTACATACTACTACTGTCCTAACCACCAGGACTTGTCTCAAGATGAGGTTGTTTCCCCGAGAACCGTTTCCCAAAAACAGTGATCTGTTTCCCAACACAGGTAACCATTTCCCAGAAGCTGTAGTCGTTTCCCCACTGAAAATAAGTCAAATAGCTGATTCACCGTGGCTGAGGCTAAATTGAACCAAGCTCTGCAAGGTGAAAATCTATTGGTATCATGAGGGATATCATATTACATTTCTAATAAATACTTGTTCAAGGTTAAAGTTTAAGGTCAGAGTTTAGTGACCTGCAGGGGGTATAATATTAAAATTCTTAGAAATATAAAAATAGAATCAGTTTATGGAAAGAAGAAGAACGACAGGTTGTTGTTGTCAAAAGCCTAAAAAGTAGACTACAGTCAAACGGTATATCAAAATTATTAGAAATCTAAAATAGAATGAAGAATGATAGGTCAAATTTCCTTGGAAATAGCCAATAAGCGTTCCTATTGCTCAATTCTAACAATAGAACAACAATAGAAACAACAACAATGGAAACAAGAAGAATGATAGGGTTATTGTCCATGCTAAAACGTATAGCAAGGTTAGATGGTTCTAGTAATAATAAAAAGATTATGCTTACAGTGTGTGGGGTTTTGTTTACATACTACTACTGTCCTAACCACCAGGACTTGTGTCGGGATGAGGTACTTTCCCGCAGAACCGTTTCCCAAAGCCAGATACCCGTTTCCCAATGCAGGTATCTGTTTCTCAAATACAGATAGCGGTTTCCCCAAAACAGGGATATGTTTCCCAACACAGGTGACCGTTTTCCAGAAGCGGTAGTCGTTTTCCCACAGGGGTATCATATTACATTTCTAACAAATACGTGTTCAATGTTAAAGTTTATTGATCCAAAAGCTGTCATATTACAAACCAATGACTTTTGTAACTGAATTTGCGCATGCGCGGGTGAATACCAAGGTCACCTACAATTCTTAGAAATATATAAAAAAAATTAGACCAAGATCAAATGGTATATTCTTAGAAATCGAAAAACAGAGCGCTCAATCTAAAAGATGGTGGTGGAGGAAATTTCAATGTCACCAAGCAATTCTTAGAATTTGCTAGAGTTAAGGACATGTGTGTGGTAATTCCTAGAAATCAAGTTTCACCTGCTAGGGGTATCCCTGTTAGTCAAGGTCAAATCAAAGAATATAAATTAGAAGGGTAGCAACATCAAAGCTCAAAGACGTCATAGGTCAATTCTGGATCATATTATACGAGTTTCTGTGTGTTGAAGTTATTCAAAGTGAAATTTAAGAATTGAAATGGAAAGGTCATCAGCAAGTGGATTTGAAGTAGATGTGGAAGTGGTTAACGTATGTAAGTAGCAATTTGCAAATAAAATTTATTCAATATGTGGATGTGCTACGCCGCGGACTCATAGACCAAAGCTGTAGATGCACGTACGGCCTACTTAAAAATTTGGCGGCATTGGCATTTGATGCTGACCATGAGGCAGTATATGGTTTAGGACGATTTTATACGGAAGAGGCTGTCAAGCACTTGTCAAAGAAGTATGAAAATGGCGTAAAATTATGCGAAAAGTATTTAAAGGGTCGATATTGTTTGACTTGTTTAATACAAAAGTTAAGCGCGGCATAACTAGAAGAGTTCACTTTAGATTAGGAGTGTGAAGTTAGGGGTACCCGTGGTGATGAAGAGGGAGAAGAAGAGGTATACGAAGGGTGTTACTCAGTTACTAATTATATCCTCTCGATTAGAAAAAAACGTATAATTAAAAAAATAAAGACTGTAATTGTTGTTGTTGTGTTCTTTTTGTATATAGAAGAACAAGAGGAATACTAAGGGTGTTAAGTCAGTAACTAATTATATTTATATTGTATGGTTGAAAAAATATTTGCTGTGGTATGCAGAAATTTGAGCACAAACTTATGAGAGTTATAATCCTTTTTAACATTTTATTTCATGTTAAGGGTTATATTTTTTGTTATTAACAATATATTTAAGTGTTTTTCGAAAATAATTTTTTTCATAATCTAGTTCATCACTTCACGTTTAGTATTCTTGAAACGGTTAAAAGATCCTAGGAATATTTTTACTACAAGTAATAGAAGTACAAAGAGAAACATTTTTTTTTCTTTATTCTAACATTTCAATAGTCGGTTACAAAGAATACTCATCCATTCATTGTCTAGTAATAGTAGCTGGCCATTCATTAGTTTTGGTATCATAGTGGACTCCATAAGTATGATCAATAGCATCCCTCATAATACGTTCAACGTATATACGAGGTAATTCATTGTACTGCTCCAGAAAAATTAAAAATGGGGGCTAGTGTAAATAAATAAATAAAGTAAAACGTGTGATTACATTTAAAACAAAGGTTAACTAAAATTCTCAGGTAAAAGGAATACATTATATACAGCGCTTTGAATGGAGAACCTTTATATTAAAAAGCACTCGTGAAAATCTTGTACTAGTTACAACTACGACTTTTATTTAAAAAATCACAAATACTGTTTTTCATTTGAAGGGCACCTTTTTACTAATATTTAAAACTTAAACATTTTTAAAAACTAATTATGTACATCATATGTACCCTGTGTGTCATTAAGGAAGGACGCCGGCTATATCCCAGAAGCCGCTTATGTTACGACTTCAAAAAAAAGTTTTTCGGTAAATGTGGCCAAGAGAAAATGCTGGAAATAATTGTAAAGTTTGTAAATAGACCGCTGGGTGGCGTAACTGCTGTACTAAGTTAAAAAATGTCTAATAAGTAACAGAAACTTAAGGAAAAGGTATATTGGAAATATCGCAGTTGTATTTTTGGGACAATTTTACCCATTCTTTGTGTAAGAAGTTTTCTCTAACTTCACAGGTTTTCCGTAGGGGGAGCTGCGAAAGTTGTCAGACAAACACGTAATTATCTTCTGAACCAGCCATCGAATCTTAAAAAGTAATATTTCGTTGGAAAGGTCTTTTCTTGCGCTATTCGTTGATGTATTAAAAAGTTAAGTTTGATTAACGAACAAAAAGCTAGAGGATGCTTTCCAAATATTGCTGAAATTTTAGCGATTTTCTTCAAAATATTAAATAGAATGGTATATTTTTTATATTTAAGTCAGAAAAAGCATAAAATTTCGCCTATAACCTGAAAATTTCAAGTCGATATCTTTGTTGGTTTCAATTTTATACCTACTTTAAGTTCAGATCCATGGTAATGATTTTGTAGTTCCACGATCATCCAATAACACTACCAGACCAACAATGCAAAATGACGATTTATCCATAGTAACATTAATTTTATCAATGTCAGTGTCAAGGAAATATTATCCTGAAATTTCCTCACAAAATTACCTCCGGTTTTGCGGTTTATGCGGGTGTATTGTGATACGAGTTTCTTTGACTTATTGCCACATTCTTTTTGCCAACAATACCCTCTAGCCAGGCAGCATATCATATGCTTGCAGTATATTTCGAGTGCACGCAGAATTCTACTGTTGCTGCACGATTGTATGCGGCTAGTTTTCCAGAAAGACGGCATTACGAAAAGAGACTTTTTACTCGATTATCATAACGATTGAAAGCTACAGGAACAATTCATCCCCCAGTTACTCATAGAGCACGCAGATCCCGAACGGAAGAAAATGTTATAAACGTTCTAACATATACCGAAATTAATCCACATAGTAGCACAAGAGCAATAGCTCATGACTTGGGACTAACACAAACTACTGTTAAGCGTATTGTGAAAGAACATAAGTAAGTTTTAAATAAAAGTTAGCTATTAAAAGTTGTAAAGTTATAGCTATTAAAAAACCATAACTTCAATTTTAATCTAGATTACATCAATACCATGTAGTCCTTCATGAATCACTGACTACAGCTGATTATGAGCAACGTTTAAACTACTGCGATTGGCTGTCGAATATGCTCATAGATAATCAACATCTGTTATCGCAAATATTGTGGACTGGCGAGGCTACATTCTGCAGTGATGATGGAGTAAATCGTCATAACGTGCATTATTGGTCCAGAACCAATCCTCGTTGGATCCAAGAAATTCAACATCAGGGCTGGTGGAGCGTCAATGTTTGGTGCGGTATTTTAGGAAGTCGAATTATTGGTCCTCACATCTTTGACGCACCACTTAATGGTGAAACGTACCTTAATTTCTTTCGTAACGATTTGCCGTTACTTTTAGAAGATGTGCCGTTGCTTACTAGGCAGCGGACGTTTTTGCAACATGACGGCTCTCCGGTACATTTTTCAGTACGCGTGCGTAGATTTTTGAGTAACACTTTTCCTGATACATGGATAGGAAGAGGGAGCTTTTTTCCATGGCCAGCTAGGTACCTACATTTCTTTATTCATTCTTAACTTGAACAGCGTAATAACCATTACCATTGTTACCTTCTAGCTCTCCGATCTAACTTGTTTAGATTTTTATTTTTGGGGAGAATAAAGGACTTTGTTTTTACAACCAAGCAAACTACGCCTAAAAATATGGTCATTAGGATAAGAAATTCTATTCGCACCCTCTCCACAGCGGAGATAGTAACCGCTGTTTTGCCAACGCAAGAGCGGTTGCAGGTGTGTATTGATAATGATGGCAGACAACTTGAGCATTTAGGTCGCCACTGAGTAATGGCGTACTACTCATCTCTAGTTAATTTTCGATGTTGCACCCGGTGTAATTATTAACCAACGGTAATAAACTAACCCCAGAAACTCGATGATAATAACTGTCAGTAATGTCGAATTTCTGGGGTTAAATCTCGGGGCAAGGTTAACCCGTGTTTATAAAAGCGGGCCTAAGTAATAAACTATTATGTCAAAAAACTTTCCAACGAAATATTACTTTTTAAGATTCGATGGCTGGTTCCGAAGATAATTACGTGTTTGTCTGACAACTTTCGCAGCTCCCCCTACGGAAAACCTGTAAAGTTAGAGAAAAACTTCTTATACAAAAAATGGGTAAAATTATCCCAAAAATACAATTACGATATTTCCAATATACCTTTTCCTTAAGTTTCTGTTACTTATTAGACATTTTTTAATTTACTGCAGCAGTTACGCCACCTAGCGGTCTATTTACAAACTTTAAAATTATTTCCAGCATTTTCTCTTGGACACATTTACTGAAGAATTTTTTTTTGGAAGTTGTAACATAAGCGGTTTCTGGGATATAGCTGGCGTCCTTTCTTAATGACTCACCCGGTACAACGAGTGATTTCCAAATTGAATAAAAGAGACTAGTTTTTCAATTTCAAACGTTTTAGCATTATTTTTATACATCATGTACTCGGTCTGCAACAAAGTAATGCAATTAGCCTGACGCTGCGTCTTTTTTTTCTCAAAATATTGCGGAACACCCACACACATTTTTCAGAAATGTAAATATTAATGTGTTTTTTATTGGTTTACACAAATTTTCTAACGAAAATTTTGATAAAAGAGGTATAAAGTAACAAGTTGTAACTTTTGTATAAGTTCAAACGTTTGAAAAGAAATTAAAATTCGCACCATTTCTTTCAGTTGTATCTAAAATTGTTTATATATAGAACTACATCGGTTTACGACACATTTATTAAAAGAATAGTTTCATTTAAAAAAAATGTAAAATGTTTTTGTGTGTGTGTGTGTACTAACACGTGCAAGTATAAAGTTTTTGCATTCATCGACATTTTTTTTTGAAAGTAATAACTGAATTAACACGTGAACTTCACTCAATCAAATTTCAAGAATTGCATTCATGAGTAAAGCTTTTCTTTGTATTTCGCGGTCTAAATGAACCTAATTGTTATGTGTGTAGAACAATCTTTCGATAACATTCCCACTGTGAAAAATATTTTTTTAAGAAGAAACCTCTGGTAAAAAACTTAAAAGAAAATTTTATACATAAAAACAATCCAGATAATATAGTTATTCTTGTATTAAGTGTGCAAAATGAGTGTTTTCTAATGGCACATGAGAGTGTTAAAAATTCATTCAAATGTGCCATAAAACATGAATTTTACCACGAAATACAAACAATATTCTATAACTGTTATATTTGAGAATTTCTTTGAACTTTGTTAAATAATTCAAATGAATCGCCCCTTATTTCCTAAAGGTTGCAACATAAATCGTATTTATGGAGACATGTTTAACAATGCAAGTATTACAGTTTAGAATATTAGTAGTAGTATTGGTAAAATGAACTATATTATCTGTTAGTTTTCGTTAAACTACAGGTATCATTTGAGTATTTTTTAATTCAAGTGATTGATTCCTGCAATTTTGTGCATGTTGCCATGGTCAACCTGAAAAGATAGTTTGCAATTAAAAAAACTGACATTTCGCACACTAACATTAGTAAGAAAATTATAAACATTTTCTATTTCAAACAAACAAAAAATGCATTTTTCGAGGTAGAGTAATCGTGTATTAACAAAAGCTGAAGGTCCTTCATTTTTGTTTTCATTTCATAACATTCCAAATCCATTTTTGTTTCTTTTAATGTCTTCAGTAAATCCTCCAATTTTTTGTTTCTTCCTCTCATCAATACCTGCTTTTCTTTTCTTTCGCTTCTTATCATGCGTCCTACTACAACTACTACTTTCATATCTGCTAATTCTGATTTACTGAATCGCGCACCCGCCTTTTATTATACATCTGTGTATGTGTATCCTTGAAAACCACCAACCTTGAAACATCCATGTTTGAACTGGCTCCAAACATAATCTCTCTCTCTCTCACACCAGATCACCTTGACATGAGCATTATGGTTATAATGACCTTCAAATATCTATTTTTAGATCACCTTGAACAAATTTCCCGTCAAAAGTTTGAACTGGCTCCAAACAATCTCTCACTACAGATGACCATGACATGAACTGAACCTATCCTTAGATTCCTAAGATTTGCATTATAATGATGATGACCTTGACATATCTATTACTAGATCACCTCGATCTCCGGCCAAAGGTGTGAACTGGCTCCAAACATTCTCTCTCTCTCTCTCCCTCCCACTCCCCCTCTCCCTCTCTCTGTCACTCACTCACTCACTCACTCACTCACTCACTCCCTCACTCACTCACTCACTCAATCACTCACTCACTCACTCACTCACACACTCCCTCGCTCACTCACTCACACTCTCACACACACACTCACTCACTCACTCACTCACTCACTCACTCACTCACTGACTCACTCACTCACTCACTCCGTCAGTCACTCACTCACTAACTCACTCACTCACTCACTCACTCACTCACGCAACCACCCACCCACCCACCAACCCACCCACTCACCCACTCACTCACTCACTCACTCACTCACTTACGATTTACATGAAAATTCCACATATTCTCCATATACAAAGCAAAGGTGTATGTCGTCGGAACTTTCTCTTGGGTCTTCTCCTCTCTGTAGCCTTCGCGCCTGTCCTGGTCTCCTTGGCGGCTTATGAGTCATAATCAAAATCTTCCGCAATTTTGTTTTTAGTTATGTCGTCATAGTCAAAGCCCAATTATTTTAATTATGAGTCATAATTCAATTGTATTATCACAACCCTTTAGATTAGAGTCATAGTCAAGACCCTCGGCAATTTCGTTTTGGCGGAAAGTTTGAATTTGTATTCTAATATGGAGGCCCTAATACTAACTTGTAAGACAGGTATAGGCCTTCGGAACTTACACTCGGGCTTTCGCCCCACTTTTACAATTCAACTAATTCTATCGTGTCTGGGAAGCTCCCTCTAATTAGCTACTTACGTAAATAGAGAAGGGTTCCAATTTTGATAATACAATAACAAACTTTCACTATTCAATTATATCTATAGCGTCAGGGGAAAACCCCGCATTATTTAGCTTGGCGGGAAATTTGAAACTGTATTCTAGTAAGGGGTCGTCATACTATCTCATACGTCAGGTATAGGACGCCGGAACTTATTCTTGGGCCTTCGAGCCTTGCCAAAAGAAAGAAATTCATCAAACCAATCAATCGACCAATTAAATTAGCGGAAGTTTATCAAACCAAATTAATCAATCTCGATCAAATCAAACAAATCAATTAATCAAATCAATTAAGCGAATTAAACTCAAACAAATCACTCTCGATCAAATCAAACAACCAGATCAATTTCAATCAATCAAATCAATCAATCTCAATCAAATCAAACAAGAAGCTGGGATAAGAATTCTTCATAACCTTCAGGTAACGATTCTCCTACTGTATATACCTAGATTCTATGGGCGACCGCTTATTTTGGCTAACCGACACTCAGAGCTGGTACTCTCCCTAAACGTGAGGGCGCAGGTATGGGAGAACGGTCAATCATCCGCAAATCAATTTCAATCAATTCAATTTCTACCCAATCAATCAACCTCAATCAAATAATAACTTACTGCCTGTGAAAACCACCTTGCAATTAAAAAACACTGGTTTGGTTTAAATTACAGGTTGATAAAGTCAACCACAATTCAAAAATACCAAATTGATTTAACGTCTTAAGAGATAGCCTTCGACATTGCTGTCAATATACGAACATCAGATTAGCGTGTAACACTATTGCCACGTTTTGCATACAGTGGTAAAAATACGTTTTACAGTTAAATCAGTAAAAATGCCTATACAATAAGAAATTTAACTAAACTCGAAATCAGATCACTATATTATTTTACATAATATATCGGAAGTAACTCTGGCAAAAAGGGTCCTAGATTTATAACCAAGCTTGAACGCACTATTTCGTTTTTAAATATGGACAAATGCCCGGGGTTAAATAAACAAGCTGTATTTCACTTCAAATTATGATAATACACATGCGATTTGAAACTAACACCGATTTCATTTCGTAAGACAACTATAGGACGCTGTGTTTTATTTTACCCAGCGCTCATCATTATCATTAGACAGCCATAATAACAATGATATCGTTCAAATTGGCGTGTACACTATTGTCGAGTTTGGCATACAGTGATAAAAATACGTTTTACAGTCAAATTAAATAATAAATAATCAAATTAAAAGGTTATGCAATCAACTTTTTTTACTAGCGCTAAATCGACCTGTAAGCTCATTTTACAACGTTTGGCCAAGTTACGCCCACATCGTTTATATGGATGTGTGGATGTATATTATCACACACAATAACTCCAGAATGAAAACACGTAGGTAATTTTGTATTTAAACTTGTTTTCGTTTGTTTTGGAGCTGATTAGATTTTAGGATAAATTCAGTGGTGGAAAGCGGTTTCATTAGGTGCTGTTTTTTGATTTTTATTAAATATTTGTGAAACGGTTGTATATTTAAAAGAAATAAAAAGACCAACATATAGACCTTAAACATATCGATAAATTATGTTTATTTTATTTTGCCACCATAATGTTCTTTATACGCCCCCAAATGCGGACGTAATGTGGTCTTTATAGCACGGAAATGTCATTGTTGCTAAGCAGCATGATTGACAGTAAACACATGACATGATGTGTTGCGTTTTCACCTTCCATTTTAGAATGCAAATTATTTACAAACAAACAGTACCTTAGCAACAATTTAGCAATATCACAGTATCTTAGTAACAACAAATTAGCCTACTGTCGACTTTATTTCACTGCATTTGCATTTAAAAACTTGCCGAAAATACTGAATCTTTTTAAAATTTTGTTCCAGTTTCATGGTGCAAAATAAAATAAAACATTATGTACCACGGGCATAATTGTAGATTATGGCTCTCAGGAATATAAAAGCCCTCCGCTTCGCGTCGGGCTTTTAACATTCCCTCGAGCCATAATCTTCTGATTATGCCCTTAATACATAAATATCTATTATTGCAAAAAATTTCCTAAGGTAGAATTTAAGTTAGTTTAAAGTTCAATATTTTTTAAAGACAATTTAATTTTACAAAACCTTTCTTTATAGTTTTTGAATAAAAGGCTATATAAGTGTAGAAAATTAATTAAATAAGATGGACATTGCTTAAACTGTATTATTGATATTTTTATAGAAGTGGGGGGCTTGTGAATTTTTTTTTCAAGTTAGCTTCTAGATGTCTATAAAGCTGTATTAGACAGAAATGCTTAAACGTCTATCTGACGGGTTATTATTGTTGTTTTTACAATATTGCCTATTTTCTTTGTGAACGTAATATAGTGAGTAGTATTACGAAACAGGTTGCATAATAGAGTGACATATAATGATAATATTTTATAAACCATACAATATGAGATTTTAAACAATTGAAACAATTTCTGACGTGTGTTTTATGGGATGTTAGACGCAAAAAGTGGCAAAAAATTCCAGTTGATCTAAGGTATTAAAATACATATGTAGAGTCGCAACAAATTATTTTAAGCAATTAGACAGAAAAATTATAGGAAATATTAATTTGATAATTTTCTTTCTTTACCTTCCAATCTACATATACATATGTAGACTTTTGTCTAGTGTAGACATATTTTTTAAAGAAAATTTACTCTTAACCTTTCTTTAGTAATTTTTAAAGTTTAATAAGTGTAAAAATTAAATAAGTATGATTGAAAACTCTTAAACTGTATTATAAATATTTTTATAGACTGGGCGGCTTTGGAATATTTTTTAAGTTAAGTTAGCATCTACATGTCTATTAATCTCTATCTGACATAAAGTTTAAAAGGTCTCTTTGACATAGATGATTGTTTTTGTTTTTACAATGTTGCCTATTTTCGTAATGAAATTATTGTAATAGACGTTGCATAATAGGAATTTATTTAAAAAAGCATTTGAGGTACCAAGCAATAAAAAATAGAGAAGAAATAGTATATTACTTTACAATGGAAGTAAGTAGGATAGTAGTAACCGGACACCATCCCCTCCACTTTTTTGTGACGTGACAACCCCCGTCCCGTGAGGCTAAACATTCTAATTTCGATATAAGTAAAATATATACCTGCATAAGTCCAGACCAATAAAGCAGAAGTTGTAATAATTTTTTTTCGTATTTCAGTATATAATACGTTTGTTGAGTAACGTCAATTTAAAATTACAAACATTCCTTCTACATTTTATTTTAATGGTTGAACTTTACCAACAAATAAAATGTATTCACTAATGTTATTCATTAGGTTAATTTTTTTAGTTCTGCCTTGATGGGCAATAATTTGTATTGGTACATTATCTAAACAGAACATCATCAGTAAATTCATGCGGTATTTCCTTAGTGATGTCTACTTTCCAATATAAAAATCTCATTAAATAGTGCATTTTAACAAATAACTGACGTAGGAAGTAGATATAGTTAGATAAGGAGGTAGTATAGCAGTGATAAGATACCACCAACGGTGGAAAACTAAATTTTTATTCAACATTTACTATATGTAAATTTTTTTGGAATAGATAGCTAGCGCCAATTGAATGATATTGGAGAAATTTGCAATTGCATTTCTTGGTTATGACATGTTATTTGGGAAAAGGGTTAATTTTATTAAAATTAATTAAGTATTTCATTGTTTAGTTACATTATAGTTGAAGATGTCCACAATTTTGGATATAGTATACTTCAAACTGAATATTTTATTTCGTTAATATTCTTTCACTACCTCCAGGACTTACATCAGTGTTCAATTATATTTACGTATTACATATTAAGTGAGTATATACTGGGTTCCCCATATTAGACTATACAATTTAAAAGTCGAATAATAACTTTCTAATCAAAGTAAATTAAACTTTTATGATGAGACTAATATGTAGCTTATTCTGTGGGATTTATGACTAAAGTAAATACATCAATTCAAGTTTTAAAGATCTAAGGAGGCGCCTGTCTATAAACAACGACGTTAAGTGCTTTCTGTTCAAATATGCGTTATACGCAAAACGATATAATTGCTCAGTTTAACAATTTTCATTGCATTATGAATTATTCGATTCAAGAGCAAGTGTGTTCCTTCTGTGAAGTCTATTCATTTTAGAACATGGTTCATTTGAAGAAGTTCGGCGTGCATTTCGACAGGCAGTTTGGAAACAATAATAGGGCGATGCAACCAACACGCTTTACAATTGCGGCGTGGGTTCGTCATTGGCGTGAAAATGGCTCTGGGCAAAACATTAAAAACCTGGACGTCGAAGAACGGTGCGTACGCCTGAAAATATTGAACGAGTGAGAGCTGCCTTTACAAGAAGTCCTAAGAGATCGGCTAATCGGCAATCACTTGCCCTAGCAATATCTAAGGAAGTCTCCACAGAATTCTGCATAAAGATATAAAATTTCACCCTATAAATATCAAATGGCGCATAACCTCAGTGATCTAGACAAAGGAGCGAGGGTGACATTTTGTAAGAATTTTACATCAGCATCGTGGAGAAATTCATAATTTACTAATGAGCGACGAAGCAAATTTTCATTTGGACGGTGTTGTTAACAAGCAAAACTTTAGATACTGGGGAGTAGAAAATCCTCACGAACTGTTTATCAAAAACCTCCACAGTCCAAAAGTCGTTGTTTGGTGCGGTGTAGCATCATTTGGAATTATAGGTCCTTATTTTTTTGAGGATGAAAATAACCGTTCTGTTACAGTTAATTCCGAACGCTACATAAACATGTTGCAAACGTTTCTTATCCCAGAACTAATTAGACGAGGACTAAATGGCGCCATATTATTCCAGCAAGATGGAGCAACGGCTCACACAGCCAGAAACACTATGAGAATTTTACGAGATTTTTTTGACGGCCGTATAATTTCCCGATTTGGAAATTTGAATTGGCCCCGAGATCTCCGATTTAACGGCCCCGATTTTTCTCTGGGGATACCTAAAGCAAAAGTTTTTGCAAGTCGTCCCAAACAATTCCGGAGCTGAAGGAGCAGATTCGAAATGAAATTGCAGGAATAAATGGAGATTTGCTTCGCCGAGTGATGATAAATTTTGAACTTAGAATTCAAAAATGCATTGAAGTCGAAGGAGGGCATTTGGAAGACATGATCTTTAAAACTTGAATTGTTATTTACTTTAGTCATAAATCCCAAAGAATAAGCTACATATTAGTCCATTAAAAAGTTAATTTACTTTGATTAGAAAGTTTTTATTCGACTTTTAAATTGTATAGTCTAAAATGGGGAACCCTGTATAAATCTCGTTTCGTATTTGACGTTCATAAAAAAATGTGCACAGAATGTTAAAGTAGAAATCAGTTTAAGCATTGTGGAAACCGTTTTAGTTATTAAATTTTACATCAATAAAGTCAATATCGAGTTTGCTAACGTCTTACGCACTTTTCAATTGGATTAATGGATATTTATTAAATATATTTAATGTAGTTAAACTGATTGAGCGTACATATGCCAATTTAAGAGTATCGCCAGAATTTAAAGTAAATGTTGCAACAATTCGGGTAGAAATTCTTACAGATCTCAGACAACTTTAAGGTTAATTGCGATGTTGGGCGCTCTTTTAAACTTATTACAAGGTGCTTACTTATTGAGTTAGATAGTTATTATTATGATAATTTCAAGAATATATCACCAATTGTACCGTTTGTGCTCAATATTTTTGTTTTCGGCTACTACGTTTTCAAAAATTTATTAAGCACTGGAATGGATTATTTTAATACTAACTAAATGCCTTAAGATTAGCAACTCATACTACAACGAACGTAATTAGGGTGAAATTCCCGCATTCCATATTGAGGATTGTGTAGTTTATTCACCGAGTAGGCATTTGTCCTGTTTTCGGTGATGAATTATTTCTATCAGCTATAGCTCAAGAGCTTTTAATAAGATAAATCGAGATCACAGTGGCGGCAGTGACGTTTGATACTAAATGTTTAGAGCTAATTTTGGTAATTGAAAGGTTTTTGAAGCTTCCTTTAAGGTACTTTATATTTTACAACAACATACGTCCTTCTACAGTCACTTAGCTTAGCGATCCGCTAACTTAATGTGAACTAGGTAATGGCTGTTAGTCATTTTTTAATCGCAAGCACAAAGTACTGCATATTAATAGCAGTAGGTCTACAATTTTGTCTTAGACTAGTTAAACCCTTAACGATAGTGATGCTTATATATTTCATCCGATGCTTTCTTTTGTTCTTTAGTTGTGTTAAAGCGAAACTAGAGTGTAGGCATAGAAACAAATTCATAAGCGAGACTTACTTATTTCCTTACTTACTAACTTCACTTACTAGTCATGTTTGCTTTTAACAAGCATAAGAACTAAGTATTTTAATTATTAGCGTTAGTCATCACAGTTTTATTTTCATAATATAAATCACAAATTACAGAAAAATTGGTAGTGTGCATGAATTACAAAAGCTTTTAGATTAGAAATGAAGTAAATAATGTACAACCGAAAATATTCTCCTGATGCGATACATTTAGCTATTTAGAAGTGCAAAATCGATCAGCTTCACTTGCCATCAAAATACTCACCCTAATCTGATAAAAAAGTTTACGCCTTAAGTTGAAAATACAGCCAAGAACTTCTAGGGAAACAAATTGATAAGAAAAATTGACGACCTCAATTCAGATACATTATTCATACTTAGAGCCAAAGTTGAGTATAGTGTGTCTAACATTTATAATCAAACCTAACATTAGTAGAAAAATGTTTGTAAACATTATTTGACAAATACTGTTTACAAAAGAGCATATAATAAGCAAAAAATGTAACCAGCTACAAAATGCAAATTTGCACATTTGTTTTCATTTTAAATTTTATATATTTAAACGGAAACCAAATTGATTTTATTGAATGGAATCTTTATTTTGTTTTCATTTGAATGGTAGCTAGGGGAAAACAGTATAAGCTGGTGCTTAAGGACCTCACCAGATTCTAAATTTTTTCGAGCAGGTTGTTTCGTTGTAGGTTTATTTCTCAAAACCTATCAAACATTCGAGTGTCACGATTTTAAATCAATTTTCATTGAAGAATAAAAATAAATTGTGTTTCTTGATAAGTGTTAGGCTACCAGCCTGTGTTTTGGTAAATTTTATGGATACATCTTTTAAGAATTACTTTCTAACCTACATATGCATATGAAAGTATGAAAAATTATGCAATCGACTTTTTTTTCACTACGGCTAAATAGACCTATTAGATCATTTTACAAGGTGTGTGGGAGCCCGTGCGTCTTCGTGTGTGTGTGTGTGTGTGTGTGTGTGTGTGTGTGTGTGTGTGTGTGTGTGTGTGTGTGTGTGTGTGTGTGTGCCTGTGCGTGTGCTTGTTCGTGCGAATAAACGTGTGCGTGTGCGTGTTTGTGTTTGAATATGTATTTGTGTGTGTGTGTGGTTGTGTATGTGTGAGAGGTGTGTATACGTGTGTAGGTGTGCGCACGTGTGTATCTGCGTGTCTGTGCGTGTGCGTTTTCGTACGCATGTGCGATTGCACGTGCCGGTGCGTGTGAGATTTATTATGTTCTATGCAATTTTTTGATACTACGCGCAATTTTTTTCCATAGTAAATTCAATTTTAAATAAATCTTCTTTATATAGAAATTAATCAAATAGGGTTATTACTTAACCTGTATTATCGTTATTTAATAGAAGCGGGATGTTAACATTTACATGTCTAGTTGAACTATGTCTGACAAAAGTTTTAAACGTCCATCTGGCATAGAGTACTGTTTTAGTTTTTACCATGTTGCCTATTTCCATTATGAACGTATTAAAGTGTCTGGTGTGGAATAATACACAAACACAATCTGCAAAGTGAAAGACTAAAGAAATTAAACAATTATAATAATCATTTTTAAGGATAATTACGCTCTTTTTTAATATGCTCTTAAATGAAATAGGTAATAAGTTCAAAATAAAAACCCTAATCTATGTCATATGGACGTTTATGTCAGATAGGGATTAGTAGCGATCAGAAGGGGACTAATAAAATCCGCACTTCTGTAGAATATCGACAATACACATCATGCGTTTTCAACCTTATTTAATTTTTATACGTATGTTGATTAGTATTAAGACACTGTATAAATAAATGTTATGCAAAATTGAATAATTCTTTAAACTTTATATCTACGCACTAGCACACGCACACTCGCACGCACATGCACACGGTTATACATACACACGAAATCACACGTATACACACACACGCACACACAAACACATACACACACACTCACTCACTCATTCACTCACTCACTCACTCATCCACTCACCCACACACCCACTCACCCACTCATCCACTCAGTCACCCGCTCACTCGTTCACTCACTCACTCACTCACTCACTCGCTCACTCACTCACTCACTCACTCGCTCACTCACTCACACACTCACTAACTCACTCACTCACTCATTCACTTACTCACACACTCACACACTCAAACACTCACTCACACACTCAGTCACTCACTTACACACTCACTGACTCACTTACTCACTCAGACATATTAAACGACCGCAAGCACGCATACATACACTCACAAACACCAACACGCTCACACACATACATTCACACACACACACACACACACACACACACACACACACAACCCACACACAAACAATCATGACCGACTATGCACTCACACGCACGCAAGCATACACACACACACACAAACACACACACACACACATACACAAACACAAAGACACACTCATGCACACCCACACACGCACACACATACACAGACACCCACACGCACACACAGACTTCATGACCCGTTACGGCAAAGCTTTGCCAAATTGCGCAAAATAACGGAAGAAGACAATTTAGCGATAGGGAGAGGCAAAGTGGATTATACAACCTTGTGTACCTATATGTAGATTGGTAGGTAAAATGCACTAAAGTTTAACAATTTTTTAATTATACTGAAACATAGTATAATTACTAGACATATTTCAAAATTTCATTCGTCTGTACACATTCGTACACACACACAAACTCACTCACCCAATGACTCACTCACTCACTCACTCACCCACTCACCAACTCACCCACTCACACACTTACTCACTCACTCACTCACACACTCACTCACCCACTCACCTACTCACGCACTGACCCACTCACCCACTCACCCAGTCACCCACTCACGTACTGACCCACTCACCCACTCACCCACTCACCCACTCACCCTCTCACCCTCTCACCCACTCACCCACTCACCCACTCACCCACTCACCCACTCACAAACTCACCCACACCACTCGCCCACTCACCCACTCACCCACTCACCCTCTCACCCTCTCACCCACTCACCCACTCACCCACTCACCCACTCACCCACTCACCCACTCGTTCATTCACTCACGCACTCACTCACCAACTCACTCACCCACTAACGCACTCATCCATTCACCCACTCACCTACTTACTCACTCACCCACTCATCCACTCACCCTCTCACTCGCTCACTCACTCACTCACTCACTCACTCGTTCATTCACTCACGCACTCACTCACTCACTCACTCACACACCCAGCCACCCACTTACATACTCACTCACTCACTTACTCACTCAGACATAATAAACGACCGCAAGCACGCATACATCCACGCACAAACACCAACACGAACACACACATACATTCATATACACACACACACACAAACAATCATGACCGACTATGCACTCACACGCACGCAAGCATACACACACGCACAAACACACACATACACACAAACACAAAGACACACACATTCACACCCACACACGCACACATACACAGCCACCCACACGCACACACAGACATCATGACCCGTTTCGGCAAAGATTTGTAAAATTGCGTAAAATATCGGAAGAAGACAATTTAGCGATAGTGAAATGCAAAGTGGATTATACAACCTTGTATATCTATATGTAGGTTGGAAGGTAAAATGCACTAAAGCTTAACAATTATTTAATTATACTGAAACATTGCATAATCACTAGACATATTTCAAAATTTCATTCGTCTGTACACATTCGTACACACTCACACACATTCACTCACTTACTCACTCACTCATACACTCATCCACTCATCCACTCACCCACTCACCCACTCATCCACTCACCCACTCACCACTCACGCACTGACCCACTCACCTACTCACAAACTCACCCACACACCCACTCACCCACTCACCCTCTAACGCACGCACCCACTCACCCACTCACCCACTCACCCACTCACCGCACGCACCCACTCACCCACTAACCCACTCACCCACTCACCCACTCACCCACTCACCACTCACTCACCACTCTACTCACAAACTCTTCCACACACCCACTCAGCCACACACCCACTCACCCTATCACACACTCACTCACTCACCCACTCACCCACTCACCCACTCACCCACTCACCCACTCACCACTCACCCACTCGCCCACTCTCCCTTTCACCAACTCACCCACTCACCCACTCACCGACACAATCACTCACTCACTCTTTCATTCACTCACGCACTCACTCACTCACTCACCCACTCACTCACCCAATCATCCAATCATCCACTCACCCACTCACCCATTCACTCGCCCACTCACACACTCACTCACTCACTCACCCACTCCTCACTCACTCACTCACTCACTCACTCACTCATCCACTCACCCACTCACACACCCACTCACCCACTCACCACTCACCCACTCACTTACTCACCCACTCATACACTAACTCACTTACTCACTCACCCACTCACTCACACACCCACTCACCCACTCAACCACTCACCTACTCACCCACTCACCCACTCACTCACTCACGCACTTACCCACTCACCCACTCACCCACTCACCCACCCACCCACTCACCCACTCACTCAGTCACTCACTCGTTCATTCACTCACTCATTCACTCACTCGCCCACTCACCCACTCAGGCACTCACCCACTCACGCACTCACCCACTCATCCACTCACCTAATTACTCTCTCACCCACTCACTCACCCACTCACCCACCCACTCACTCACCCACTCTCTCACTGACTCACCCGTTCATTCATTCACTCACTCAATCACTCACTCAATCACTCACACACTCAGTCACTCACACACCCTCTCACTCACCTACTCACTCAGACATAATAAACGACCCCAAGCACGCATACATACACGCACAAACACCAACACGCACACACACATACATTCACACACACACACACACACACACACACACACACACACACACACACACACACACACACACACACACACACACACACACACACACACACACACAGAGAGACACACACACACACACAAACAATCTTGACCGACTATGCACTCACACGCACGCAAGCATACACACACGCACAAACCCACACACACACACAAACACAAAGACACAAACATACACACCCACACACGCACACACATACACATACACCAACACGCACACACAGCCATCATGACTGTTCCGGCAAAGCTTTGTAAAAATTGCGTAAAATAACGGAAGAAGACAATTTATCGATAGTGAGAAGCAAAATGGGTTATACAACCTTGTATAGCCATATGTAGGTTGGAAGGTAAAATGCACTATAGTTTAACAATTTTTTAATTATACTGAAACATTGTATAATTACTAGACATATTTCAAAATTTCATTCGTCCGTACACATTCGTACACACACACCCACACACTCACTCACTCACTCACTTACTCACTCACTCACTCACCCAATCATCCACTCACCCACTCACCCACTCAACCACTCACTCCGTCACTCACTCACTCACTCACTCACTCACTCACCCACTCACCCACTCACCCACTCACGCGCTCACCCACTCACCCACTCAACCACTCACCCACTCACCCACTCACCCACTCACCTACTCACCCACTCACCCACTAACCCACTCACTCACTCACTCAGCCACTCACTCGTTCATTCACTCACGCACTCATTCATTCACCCACTCGCCCACTCACCCACTCACGCACTCACCCACTCACCCACTCACCCAATTACTCACTCTCCCACTCACCCACTCACCCACTCACCCACTCGCCCACTCACCTACTCACCCACTCACCCACTAACACACTCAACCACTCACTCAGCCACTAACTCGTTCATTCACTCACGCACTCATTCATTCTCCTACTCGCCCACTCACCCACTCACGCACTCACCCACTCACCCACTCACCCAATTACTCACTCTCCCACTCACCCACTAACCCACTCACCCACTCACCCACTCACCTATCACGCACTGACCTACTCACCCACTCACCCACTCTCCCACTCGCCAACTCACCACTCACGCACTTACCTAGTCACAAACTCTCCCACACACCCACTCACCCTCTCACGCACTTACCGTATCACCCTCTCACGCACTCACTCACTCACCCACTTACGCACTCACCCACTCACCCACTCGCCCACTCTCCCGCTCACCAACTCACCCACTCACCCACTCACCGACACAATCACTCACTCACTCTTTCATTCACTCACGCACTCACTCACTCACTCACTCACCCACTCACTCACCCAATCCAATCATCCACTCACCCACTCACCCACTCACTCGCCCACTCACACACTCACTACCTCACCCACTCCGTCACTCACTCACTCACCCACTCACCCACTCACCTACTCACCCACACACCACTCATCCACTCACCCACTCACACACCCACTCACCCACTCACCACTCACCCACTCACTCACTCACCCACTCACTACTCTCTCACTTACTCACTCACCCACTCACTCACTCACCCACTCACCCACTCACCACTCACCCACTCACCCACTCACCCACTCACCCACTCACTCACTCACCCACTCACCCACTCACCCACTCACCCACTCACCCACTCACCCACTCACCCACTCACCCACTCACCCACTCACTCAGTCACACACTCGTTCATTCACTCACGCACTCACTCATTCACTCACTCGCCCACTCACCCACTCACGCAGTCACCCACTCATCCACTGACCTAATTACTCTCTCACCCACTCACTCACTCACCCTCTCACCCACCCACTCATTCACCCACTCACTCACTCACTCACTCGTTCATTCATTCACTCACTCACTCACACACTCAGTCACTCACACACCCTTTCACTCACCTACTCACTCAGACATAATAAACGACCCCAAGCACGCATACATACACGCACAAACACCAACACGCACACACACATACAATCACACACACACACACACACACACACACCACACAGACACACTCACACACACACACACACACCCACACACACACACACACACACACACAGACACACACTCACACAGACACATACACACAATCTTGACCGACTATGCACTCACACGCACGCAAGCATACACACACGCACAAACCCACACACACACACAAACACAAAGACACAAACATACACACCCACACACGCACACACATACACATATACCCACACGCACACACAGCCATCATGACCCGTTCCGGCAAAGCTTTGTCAAATTGCGTAAAATAACGGAAGAAGACCATTTAGCGATAGTGAGAAACAAAATGGGTTTTACAACCTTGTATAGCCATATGTAGGTTGGAAGGTAAAATGCACTATAGTTTAACAATTTTTTAATTATACTGAAACATTGTATAATTACTAGACATATTTCAAAATTTCATTCGTCTGTACACATTCGTACACACACATCCAAACACTCACTCACTCACTCACTTACTCACTCACTCACTCACCCAATCTTCCACTCACCCAGTCACCCACTCACCCACTCATCCACTCATTCTCTCACTCACTCACCCACTCATTAAATTACTGACTCACTCACTCACTCACTCACCCAATCATCCACTCACCCACTCACCCACTCAACCACTCACTCCGTCACTCACTCTCTCACTCACTCACTCACTCACTCACTCACCCTCACCCTCACCCACTCACCCACTCACCCACTCACCCACTCACCCACTCACCCACTAACCCACTCACCCACTTACCCACTCACTCAGCCACTCACTCGTTCATTCACTCACGCACTCATTCATTCACCCACTCGCCCACTCACCCACTCACGCACTCACCCACTCACCCACTCACCCAATTACTCACTCTCCCACTCACCCACTCACCCACTCACCCACCCACCCACTCACCCACACATTCACTCACTCACTCGTTCATTCACTCACGCACTCATTCACTCACTCACTCACACACTCAGTCACTCACTTACACACTCACTCTCTCACCTATTCACTCAGATATAATAAACTACCGCAAGCACGCATACATACACGCACAAACACCAACACGCACACACATACATTCACACACACACACACACACACACACACACACACACACACACACACACACACACACACACACACACACACACACACACACACACACACACACAATCATGACCGACTGTGCACCCACACGCACGCAAGCATACACACACGCACAAACACACACACACAAACACAAAGACACACATACACACCCACACACACACCCACACACACACACACACATACGCAGACACCCACACGCACACACAGCCATCATGACCCGTTTCGGCAAAGCTTCTTCAAATTGCGTAAAATAACGGAAGAAGACAATTTAGCGATAGTGAGAAGCAAAGTGGGTTATACAACCTTGTATACCTATATGTAGGTTGGAAGGTAAAATGCACTATAGTTTAACAATTTTTTAATTATACTGAAACATTGCATTATTACTAGACATATTTCAAAATTTCATTCGTCTGTACACATTCGTACACACACACACACACACACACTCACTCACTCACTCATTTACTCACTCACTCACACACTTACTCACTCACCCACTCACCCACTCACCCACTCACCCTCTCACTCACTCACTCACTCCGTCACTCACTTGCTCACTCACTCACTCACTCACCCACTCACCCACTCACCCACTTACCCACTCACCCACTCACCCACTCACCCACTCACCTACTCACTCACTTACCCACACACCCATTCACCTACCCGCGCACAGACCCACTCACCCACTCATCCACTCACCCACTCATCCACTCACGCACTGACCCACTCACCCACTCACCTTCTCACAAACCCACCCACACACCCTCTCACCCACTCACCCACTCACCCACTCACCCACTCACCCACTCACCCACTCACCCACTATCCCACTCACCTACCCACTCACTCACCCACACACCGACTCACCCACTCACCACTCACGCACATACCCACTCAACCACTCACCCACTTACCCACTCACCCACTCACACTCTCACGCACTCACCCACTCACCCACTCACCCACTCACCCACTCACCCACTCACCCACTCCCCCACTCACCCACTCATCCCACTCACCACTCACTCACTCACCCACCACCCATTCACCTCACCCACCACACCCACTCACCACTCATCCACTCACCCCACTCATCCACTCACCACTCACCCACTCACCCACTCACCTTCCTCACCACACACCCACCCACACCCCCTCTCACCCACTCACCCACTCACCCACTCACCCACTCACCCACTCACCCACTCACCCACTCACCCACTACCCACTCACCTACCCACTCACTCACCCACCACCCACTCACACCACTCACCACATCACCCACTCACCACCCACTCCCCACTTCACCCACTCACCACTCACACTCACCACTCACCCACTCACCCACTCACCCACTCACCCACTCACCCACTCACCTCCCTCCCACTCACCCACTCACCCACTCACCTACTCACTCACTCACCCACACACCCATTCACCCACCCACCACTGACCACTCACCCACTCACCTTCTCACAAACCCACCCACTCACCCTCTCACCCACTCACCCACTCACCCACTCACCGCTCTCCCACTCACCACCACTCACTCACCCACACCACTCACCCACTCACCACTACCCACTCAACCACTCACCCACTCCACTCACCCACTCACCCACTCACCCTCCCTCACCCACTCACCCTCACCCCTCACCCACTCACCCCTCACCCACTCACCCACTCACCCACTCACCCACTCACCATCACCCACCCACTCACCCCTCACCCTCACCCACTCACCCACTCATCCACTTACTCACTCACCCACTCACCCACTCACCCACTCACCACTCACCCACTCACTCACCCACTCACCCACTCCCCACTCCCACTCACCCACTCACCCACTCACCCACTCACCCACTCACCTACTCCACTCACCCTCACTACCCTACTCACCCACCCACCCACTCACCCACTCACCCACTCATCTTCTCACCACTCACCCACTCACCCACTCACCCACTCACCTCACCCACTCACCCACTCACCCACTCACCCACTCACCCACTACTCACTCACCCACTCACCCATCACCCATCACCCACTCACCACTCACCCACTCACCTCACTCACCACTCACCCACTTCACCCATCACCCCACCCTCACCCACTCACCCATTCACCCGCTCACTCACTCACCCACTCACCCACTCACCCTCTCACGCAGTCACCCACTCACCCACTCGCGCACTCACTCACTCACCCACTCACCCACTCACGTCGTTTCGTGTCACTCCTACTGCATACGGATGTTGACTTAATTCAGCCGCTGTGTTGTTTTTACACCTGTACATGGTGCTCTATACCATTCGACAGTATTGTTAGCTGGTACTCCCAGGTGTACTGGTTTTGGTTAGGTCTCTGCTGGATGGTTTGGATGCTTGGTCTTTTTTGTAAACCTTCAAATGGCGATACGTTTTCTGGATGTCCGCAGTGAATGCAAATTGATGGTTCCTCCATCCTACTAATATGTGTGATAGATCGTGCTGTAGTTTTGGACCATCGTACATCACTCTCTCTTGATAACGGAAATGATGCGTTGAACACCATTCTTAGTTTTGTGGTGACACTAGATTCTTGCACCGCTGGTTGGTGTGAGGTTTAAAAACGTTTTTCTACTTTTCCTTTGACAGTAACCACCTTCATTTGCCATAAGTGGAGATAATCTTGCAGGAATATCATATTGCATACGCGTGTATGTGTTTTCTGATAACTGCTTTTCTAGTGGTAGCAGTACTGCTACTGTTTGTAAACTATAGCCTCCTATATCCTTTGCATCCTTTTTCAAAGAGTTTTGACTGAGTAATCTCCATCCGGCTGTCTGTGTATGGCGTGCTTGTAATATTCTTTACACCATTGGTCTCTTTGACTGCCCTGCTATTGAACACCTACTCATTCCAATTTTCAATGTTTGGACACTTGGTTGTCTCCTATTTTGGTTGCCATTTCGGTTATTGCTTGACGTGTTTTATTTTTCTTGCCTGTTATCTGCCCGGAATAGTACACATCCAAATTTTCTCCGTTAACCAATAAGTTATCTTTCGCTTTCTTGCCACCAATCAAGATTAATCTGGAGTAAACGTTGGATTTTATGTACCCATTGTTGGATCTGATAAAATGATGTTCCAAGGTTCCATGTCTAGTTCGAATTTTTGCTTTTGCGGATATTGGTTTGTTGATTCTCAGCCCGCCACCATGTCATTAATCTTTTGCATAGATAACCTTAATTCTTGAGATTTAATACTCTTAACTGATGCTCTGTGACGTACATTTTACACGTACAATTGCTGTTGACAGTAATACTTCGTGATCTTTATCTCCTTTTTTTACAATCGTCTGTGTTGCTGTAGCTTGATTTGTGTAGTAGAATATGATACGGACACTTTCAATTAGCTCAATCCACTGTTGAATAAGAGCTTGTATCATAGTTGATTCTATACTTTCCTTTAATCACTTTATTTATCACATCACTTGTTAATTCACTCTGTTACTTCATATTAGTTCCTCGATATCATCAGCTCCAAGGTGTGAGGGAAACCTAACATTTAATCCAGTAGTTTGGATATGATAAGCCTTACCTTATAACGATTGTTATACTCCCATACGGTCTTCTAATTTTGCTTGGTTATGTGAAGATGTATTAACCTTGCAGCTTAAACACCTAGCCAGGCATTGAGGCAATCCATCATTTCTACATCTAGTAGTGTTCTGATGCAGTTTTCTCAGATAAGTCATAAAATGGACTCGTGTTTCCACATCCGGTCGGAATATTACAATCTTGATGTTTGGCAGAGATAATGATGGTTTTGTTTGTCCTCGCTGGTTTTCCGTCATGTATTGAAATTACTCTTCAATAGTAACGTATTGGTACTCTTACCTCTTTTTTTTCTGCGGTAAGGTATTCACCAGAGAATATTACCTCATTTATTTGAATATTTATTTCCAATTTGGATATTTCATTACACATTTTGTCTACTTTATCCCACATAACGCTCCAACGTTTCGTGTTGATTCGCTCTTGTATTTGTGCTTTTAGTTGGAGTATTCATCGGATTGGCAAGATCGAACTTCCTATCTAATTCGCCTGGATTTCTTTATACTCATTTCTTTGATTGATTTTATTCGACTTTCCTTGAATTTGTCTGCTGAGTAGAAATTAAGTTCTACCAACAAGAGTGCGGGATGGCGATAGGTTCACCGCTATCACCCTCAGCGAGCAATATATACGATGGTTTATTCCTCTGTTCCGCCCCTTACTTACTTCTAGTGGAGATACAAGCCTCTCGCCACAGTATCTTCATCACCGATATGTGCCTACAGCGCATGTGTAAAATCAAGTCTGTATCTGTCACAGTGGTTGTGTTTCAAACAAAGTGTCATAGTAGTGCAAAAATACAGCGTATTGAACAAAGAGCGGTATCTAAACATCGCCCAAATAAATGAAGACCTAGTAAACGCTTTAGGGGAGTGTGTTATTAATTACAAGTTTGTGAAACTATAGTGCCGTAAATTTAGATATGGAAGAACAGCTTGCGAAAGTAAACATGCTGGTGCTTGACCAATAACCGTTACAACTACAAAAAACATCCGTAAGGCTCATGATCTGCAAGACAGAAGAGCCACTGTTACGGAAATAGTAGAAGAAACTGGTCCTTCGTATCACTCTATACATAATTTATTATTTGGACATACAAAAGATGTCCGCAAGGTTGGTCCCACGAATGTTAACCGAAACTCCAAAACGATGCCGAGTTGTGAATTGTTAACGACTTTTGACGCAATATAGATAAAATCTGCAGATAGATTTGTAACGATGGACGAAGCATGGGTCCACCGTCATGGTCCAGAAACGAAAATGGAAAATGTGCGGTGGAAGCATTGTGGTTCTCCACCTTCTTGAATGTTCGTCCGACGTCAGTTGGAATAGTAATCGATTACGTTTTTTGGGGTACCCACGGAGTAATTCTCATTCATTTTTTACAAACAGCCTAATATCAAAATTACGCGTAGTTATCAATGAAGAACGACGTGGCAAATTAAGGCGCGGTTGTACTATCACCTGGACAATTCGCCTACCCACACCTATTGTGTGCAGACAAACTTCTTGTGGCAGCTACAGCTAACGCAGGTTTCGAATTGCTTGAGCACCCACAATATTCACCAAATCTGGCCCCCAGCGAATAAGGACTGTACCACATAGGGGAAAACTATGTTCATACAAAAATGAGCTCGTGGATGCTGTAAACAAGTGGTTTGCAGAGGTTGGGCAATCCTTCTTCAAGGAAGGAAATTTACAAAAAGTAAGCATAATCGTACTTTCACTAAATGTACTTTTTTAGAAGCCCTGATGATGATATAAAAAATTTCGAAAGCTTGGCAAGGAATACAGAGTGATCCAATTAACTATTTTGCGGTCGAAGTCCGTTATCAAATCGTTGAATATTAAATAGTACGACCGTTACTTCCTCTTAGTATATATATATATATATATATATATATATATATATTGCGGTGGTTATCTACAAAGTTACAATCATGTATTTATTTGTTTATAGTGTATTATTAACTACCTTTAGTTACTACGTACAGAATGGTGATTACATGCAAGAATTAACATATAAAGTAAAATAGGTGTAAATATAAAATAAATGTAAATAATGTAACACAGTTAATTAGACTACAAGCGCATATCACAGGTTAGTACGTCAAAGATTAAAATTTATTTAGGAACGATATGGAATAATTTAACAATAAATGTTACTGTACCTTAACCTTTTAGATCTCAAAATTCTTAATAGTTTACATGCTAAACTAAACTAAACATTGCTTTAAATTAAAGCAGACATATCATTAATATTATAACAAAGGAGAAAAAAAAACAAGCTTGAAAAGAGGTGAAATTCATTAAAAGTCGCTAAAAGTTACCAGAATACATAAATAATTAACATAAACAATGCTATCACACATTATCCAAATTGCTTGAAATTTAAAAGAGGAGAATAGATCGAACTTAGTGCACCAATTTCAGTTTTCTTGTTCATAAGATTAAGCTGTTGTTTGATATGCACCATTTATAAAAATAGTCTTTTTTTGTAATTATGCTCTATGCTGACAATTTCGGTACCTTCGTAGTCCATGTTATGATCAGGGGATCTAATGTCTTCTACTAATGCGCAAGAAGTTGATTTATTCTTATTCCTGCTATCACTTTTGTGACTAATAATTCTGCTGCTAACATTCCGTTTAGTCTGACCAATATAGCTGAGGTTGCACTGAGCACATGGAATTTTGTATATAACGTCGTACTGCTGTGCAGTGGATAACGGATTTTTCAATTTAGTGTATGGTTTACTTAAAGTGCAGATGAGCTTGTTGGCGACAATAACTTGGTTGTTATGTTTCTTGATAATGTTTTGGATTTTCGGCGTGAGTGTCTGGAGATACGGGAAAGGCATGTATAATTTTTCTTTGTTTTAAGGCTCACTTGGGTTATGATTACTTCCTAAGTGGTACTGATTAAAAGTTTATTAACCAATTTTTTAGGGTAACTGTCCTTTTCCTTATAGTATTTTTATGTTTTTTCTCCGTAATGGATGATGAGAAATACGTTGACTTTAACCTAAGTTTTCCGTTACCAACGAGCTATAAACTTAATGTCTGAAAATTTTGAACGGACGTTTGGTTTCTACCGCACAAAAGCGATAACTACTCCATAGAACAGGAAGACCATTGCAGTTAACCAACATCTTCTTCTTGGATCCTCGACAAGCCACTTTTGACAAGGTGCACTTAACGATAAATCGATCCCTTATTGGTTGAACGACACAATAAAATCCCATCAAAAGTTTACTTGGCAAAAACTGCCACTACTTACGGAAATTCTTTCAACACGGATTTAATGTAACGCCGTTCCGCGATAGTTCACCAAAGGTGGTAACGGTAACTTATTAACGCCTCTTCGTCTACACTAAGAGCACCTTTTGTGCATAACTCACTTACAACTATATTAAACTATTATTCCCCATCCTCTTAATTAACCAAATCATAAAAAGGATTACTTCAAATTTTTAATACGCGTCAAAACGAATTAAACTCGAAAACCGACCGGAAAATTGCATCATGAAATAAAGAACACTTTGCAACAAGCGGGTGCTATCAATGTAATCGATATCCTGTAAGTTGATGATACATGCTTTTCTACACTCTAGTGGAATACAAAGTAACAATTTTAATGTGATATGTAATTTTCCACTAGCGCAATTTTAACGACAGTACAATTGTGATAGACAAACGAACAGCTCTTATTTACAAAGAAACTAGTTAATTCTCAACAAACTTAGTAAAAACGATTTTACTGCCTCTCGGTGCCAATATGTAAATCAAATCTTAATTAATTCAAACTTCCATCTAAACTTGATAGGCAAACCAAAACTTATATTACGTTTTCTGAATAAAGATTCTAAATGCGACTACCGTTTGTAAGAATTTCGAAGTTTTCGAATACGTAAAAGACAAGAAAACCTTACAATCTAAAGGATTCTCAAAAAAAGTTATTTTTTTTAGCCACACTATGGGTACTACTTTCAAAATATTTGGCAGTAATATGTTTCAGGATAATCTCTACACGATGGTGATATCAAATTTTCAATTGGACGCATTATTTCAGAATGGCGACTTTTAACTTTTTTTTAAGTGGAATACAATAATTTTGTTTTATTATTGAGATACTAAAAACATTCTTTTTATGATAGTATTTCGTTTTTATTAAAAAATCATTTCTTTCCCTATCAAAAAGCAAACTAACATTTTAATCCAGTAGAACTGTAGATTATAAGAAACCGGTACATGAAAACCCACCTGCTTGCAATGATGGCAACGAAAACCAGGTAATGCCACACATTACTGAGAATCCCCAAGTCAGTACTAGGGAGATTGAAAATTTGGTTGGAATATCGCATAGTTCGGTCTAGAGGATAATAAAAAAAATAAATTTCATTAATTCAAAATGATTCTTCACCAATAATTAACCGAAAATGATTTTCTGTTAAGAATTAATTTTGCATAATGGGGTTTGCAAGTTTTCGAAATGATGCTGTTGTAAAACATAACATGCATTATTACGATAATGTAAATCTACTGATCCCGTGAGCGACGTTCCAACATCGATGGAGTTTAAACGTGTGGTGTGGAATTATAGGATAGCTCATTGTTGGGCCAGTATTTATTAATAGACTAACTGGAGAGAATTACCTCAATTTATTAGAAAATGAAATTCAAAATCATCTAAATGAACTCCCACAAAATATCAGAAATAATCAGCACATTATGCCCTTCCAGGGAATTTTTAAATAATCGATACGAGAACCGTTGGATTTGTCGTGGAGGACTGGTTGGTTGGCCACCTAGGTCACCTGATATGTCACCACTGGACTTCTTTCTCTGGTGGTATGTAAAATCCCAGGTGTACATCGTTGAACCAACAACTATTGAAAATATGCATAAACGAAATTTCTCTGGAAATTATCCTTCGATATATTGGCTCCATTTCGACGATTCGATTTATGTATTGAAAAAGAAGGAAAACATTTCGAACTGTTTTGTAAATACCTAATTTTTATTTGATGTAAATTTTTAATTATGAGTTTCAACAAGTAGATGTTTATTACAAAGTAAGGTTTAATTGATTTTTGTTACGTTTTATAATTCTCTATAGAAGGTTCTTACGGAAAGAAAAATTAAGAAAATTGCGTAGAAAAATGGAAAATTTAGGGAAACTTAGCGACTACCTAAACTTCGCGCGTTTAACACGCCGCAAATGTCACTTAACACCTGCATCGGTCGGGATTTATCGATCGAGGGTGTGTTCTTTGTGAAGTGTAGATATCCAGTAAGAAAGGGTTTTTCGAAACTCTACCCCTAAGAGGGTGAAATGGGGGGTGGAATTTTTTGTGAAACTTTTTATTCTATGGGTCGATTGACTCGAAAATTGCTAAACATACTCTTCAATTAAAATTATGAGACACGTGTATCACACGGGTAGGGCTAGTAACAGTGACACGTGACAGTGTATTTAGGAATTAATGCAAACATTAAGTAGTGTTGTGACTATTTTAACAAAATTTATTGAGCGACTATATTATTATTTTTGATTCATAACCTTAATGAGCGTATTCAAGTCAATCTTATCGTACTTTTTGATACTTAAAGTGAATACTACGAAGTTTGTGTTTGAAATTGAGTAACTATTTTACCGAGTGGGAAATTAACTTGTTTCCTAGAGCGTTTAAGGTTCTTAACATCTCTTTCAAACGCCCTTTATCGAAAAATTGACATTTATTGTCAAATTTGAGTTTTATTTAAGAGTAAGTGAGAATTTTGAAGCAATTTTTATACCTTCGGCGAGTTCAATTGGCAACCCGCATATTTTAATAACGCTACGCTTAGTGCTAATTTAGCACGTAATAAGTTTTGCTTCGTCACCGAAATATTTCATTTCATAGCAACTTTTAATGGCACACATCTAGTGTTTCGGAAATGTAAACGTCTGTGACGATTATATTCTAAATTGTCCCACTACTGCTTTTGGCAAAATGTTAATCACAACATTTGCGTAAAGCTAATGCCGTATCACAAAAGCTAAAAAAGTCAACGAACGTTTTAATGTAAAACCATTTATTTTGATTTAGTCCTTCCTTTTCGAAAACATGTCCGAATCGAAGTTTGATATCATGATCTGTAAGGAAACCGAGTATTTGAGGAAAGCAATTAGGATACTCGGTTACCAGATTAAAACGAAAATGCTATAAAGGGACGTAATGAATTGAACATAATTAGAAACATACTGGCGTCCTAAAGCTTTAAACTACCCTAAGCTCGTAATATATAAGGTTTCTAAACAATCATTCGGGTGAGCGATTGGGGTAAACGATAAAGCACCTTCCAATTGAAGTTTAATTATTGTATATCACGAATGTTCAACAACATTTTAATGTTCAAGAAAACCGTTGTAGGGTTCTGAAAATGTTGTCACGTGGCCGCATAACCCTTAACTATATGTGTCTAGGGGTTTATCAATATCGTACTACAAGAATATCGCATAGCTGGTTGCGTTGGTATCCCACAAGCGTGCCAGGAATCCTTGATCTACAATTTAAGGTGCTTAACTTCCTATACAGATCCACGTACAATTAAATTCATTATTACAAGTATAATACTGAAAAGAATGCTAAAGACGAAATAAAAAAAAATTATTGCCAGTAGATGGCATCCTGCGATTAAATTTATTTTCATTTCAGCAATATCTTTTTTCATATATACGAGGCGATTAAATACTTTTGTTTGCTCGGTTATCTCGTTTTCTCTGTTTTCTAGCAGAGCGGACTTTTAACGATTTACCGTTTTCCGTCAACTTTTCTAATAAATAATTCCATTTTCGGTAAAAGTAACTAAACAAGGCACTTTACAAAACTTGGTTCTAACCATTTACGATTTCCATCCTTATTGTATAAGTATCATAATGTCGGACACAATTTAGATTTCTTTTTTAAAGATACAAACTGTCTGTGCGTTTATCCCTTTAAGCTAGGTGGTTTTGGCAAGATTTCCAGCAAGCAGTGAAATTCTTTCGATATCCAGCAATTCGTGAGGAATAAAAACGTTATTGAATTGGGAGTTTTATGGATATTATGTATTATAAAATTTAAATTTTTTGTTAGTTTCAAATATAACCGAAATTTTTACTTCGATTTGCAATAATTGTTTGTAACTAAATTAAATCTACTGAAACATTAAAAACAGATCACCTGTTAAAGCTTAAAGTCTTCGCTAACGGGAGTTGAGCAGTTTTAGAAAAGGGATTTGTAGTTCTTATCTTGAAGGATAATATACGGCACTCCGATTGCAATTAACGGAGTAGGTACGCAAATTGGTTTTGTTAAGTTTAGAGAGAAGTAGGTGAAGCGTACAAATGCGAAATCGAACGCATTATACTTGATGCCTATACAACCACAAGCGGTATATGGTAAACTATAGTTCAAAATAACTCTAAAATTAACATATAGAACAAATTTATGGTTACATCGCTCCATAAATTTATAGTTATTAAAGACAATACATGTACCCTCAACGACGTTAAAGCTATTCGCTTTTACGAAGGGCTTCCGTAAGAGGGTTAAATAATAAACTGTGATGAAAACGATGAAGGAGCAATACATTATTTACTTATTTTAACTCCCAAAATAAATATTTACTTAAAAACTTAACGTTGTATAATTTTGTATTAAGCGGATACAACAAAAATGTAAATAACGTATTTATTACACAAATGTAATGAAGACAATTTTTTGTTTATTTTCTCCCTAAATTGGATTATTCTCACTAGAACCTTAACCGGTTGGTTTCTCACAAATTAGAGTCTCGTAGTTTCACTTATAGTAATTCCGGGTTAGATGGCCCTGCGGGTAAGACGACTCAGTAGTCCATTTTCTATAGTATCCAAAAATAGCTAAAAAAAGACGGTTACGACGTATCCGATACCCATCTGATAAGAGAAACCTAAATCAAGCAACAACAGAACTAAAAGCATTAATCAAAGATCTAAAAAATGAACACTTCGAAGAGTATCTCACAAACGTAAGCGTAACAGCCGAAACAAATTATTCCCTCTGGACGGCTACCAAAAGAATAAAAGACCAAAAAAAGCCTATCCCTCCCCTGAAACAGCCCAATGGAACATGGGCAAGATCAGATCGCGAAAAAGCAGATCTCTTCGCGCAGCATCTCGAGAGTGTTTTCCAACCAATTGCATCACAAATTACCAATGAAGAAGAAGCAGAAATACAAAATTCTTTAGATATGCCATACCAATTAGCACTCCCGTTGGACTGCTTCACAGTTAAGGAAGTTAAAAGCATGATTAGATATAATCTCAATTCTAGAAAAGCACCAGGCATTGATTTACTTACTGGCAAACCGCTCAAAGAATTACCACGCAAGGGTGTAGTGTTACTAACTATGCTCTACAATGCAGTTCTAAGACTGGAGTACTTCCCGGCCCAGTGGAAAGTTGCGCAGGTGATTCAGATACTAAAACTTGGGAAATCAGCTTATGAAGTCACCTCATACAGACCCATTAGCTTATTGTCAGTGGCAGGCAAACTACTGGAAAAACTCCTAGCCAAAAGACTAAAATGCATCCTAGAAGAAAATAACATAATTCCAGACCATCAATTTGGGTTCATGAGGGACCACTCTACTGTACAACAAGCCCACCGTATAGTTGATAACATAAATCAGCCCTTTGAAGAGAAGCAATACTGCACAGCTGTTCTTCTCGATGAAAGCCATGCTTTCGATAAGGTGTGGCATGCAGGCCTCAAGTATAAACTCAAGAAACTAATACCTCATCCACTATATGTCATTTTAAAATCTTATCTGGAAGAACATTATTTCCACGTAAAAATAGGTCAATACCAAACGGCGTTTCACACAATTAACTCAGGGGTTCCTCAAGGAAGCGTCCTTGGTCCCTTTTATACCTCGTGTATACGGCAGATATACCAACAAGTACGAACTCTTTCACCGCTACCTTTGCTGATGATAAGATCATAATTACAAGGCACTCAGATGCAACAATAGCCTCCCAACTCCTTCAACAGAGCTTAGATCTATTGATTAAGTGGACCAAACAATGGCGCATCCAACTAAACGAAGCTAAGTCGTTTCATATAACATTCACTAAGTGTAGGGGAAATCCACCACCTGTTCTTATAAACAATATTCCACTAACTCAAGTTAGTGAAGTCAAATATCTTGGCTTACATCTTGGCAAAGGCCTAACTTGGAAGTCTCACATATGGAAGAAAAGAAAACAACTTGGCATATTATTTAGTAAGCACTACTGACTGTTAGGTAGAAAATCTAAATTGTCATTAGCAAACAACCTCTTAATCTACAATTCGATCTTTAAACCCATATGGACATATGGCATTCAGCTTTGGGGAACAACGGCAAATTCAAACATCCAAATACTGGAGAGATTTCAAAATAAAGTGCTACGGTCAATGTGTGATGCACCATACTTCGTGAGAAATATAGACATTCTTAGCGACTTGAAAGTGGACACAGTTAAAGAAGTGATAGTTAAGTTCAGTGTTAAATACCTAGGTAAACTAGAATATCATCCAAACCCTTTGGTTGTTAACCTACTCGATAATAGCGAAACCATACACAGACTAAAGAGACACAAACCACTAGACCTACCGAATAGATTTGATTAAACTTATACAACCTAGCATGTAGACAATTGTAAATTGTAAATCGTTGGATTTCAATAACGGCATTGCCATGTCCAATATTCTCTAGCATACATATATTTTGCTTATTGTTATATACAGATTGCAAAAAGTATCCAAATAAATAAATGAAATTTTCTATAGTATCCAAGCTTACCGCTGTTTTTGTTAGTGTACCGTAACCTGTGGACAGCTGTATCACATATTACGTTTTTGTGTGCTAAACTGTGAAATTAGGTAAGTTACGCATGGCAAGAAATTTTGTTACCCTCTTAATTTTTCTGCGTGTTATGTAACTTCTCATTTACTCAGATTTTGCGAAAGAAAAATTATGTTTTCTTGGAATAATATATCGATGTAGTATTTAGAGGTTATATTTACGTTCGTGTGGTGATATTGTATCGTGTCATTATTGCGAAAAACAAGTGGGCCATCTCTCCCGTATTTTCGGGACCCAATATGAAATTATCCTAATCATTATAATTGTTGTTTTTTTAGAGATATACCGATTGAATGCAAAAGAAAACGTTTTAGTTTGAGAGGATAATGGACAGAAGTATTACCTTCAAATGCTGTAGACGCAGACTCCAGAAGCTTTGCTATCACGGCTCCTGCGTTGAGGAGAAGAATAAGGAGTAATGACACGTCTAAGTAACGTTGGGAGGAAAATATGAAGAGAAATTAAAACACGTGACGTTACAATGATCTCATGACTAAACCAGCCAATATCTTCAACATGGCTCAGACAGGCCTGCAATCTAAGATTATTTCAGCTGTCACTTCCCCTGAGAAAGGGGAAACTATAACCGTAATCTGTTGTAATGCTGAGGGTTCGTTTTTACCGCATGCATGCATTTGTAAACGGAAGAATAAGAAGGCCGAGTTTGCAGATGGAATGCCTCCTGGTTCGGTTGTATATATGAATCCCAAATCTGCTTACATTAGCACTGACTTATACTTATTTAAAAGCTTGAAGCCACATTTTAAAGTTTACAACTTGTCTATCAAAACCAATGCTGAAAGAAAAATCAACAGAGTGATATTCGGCAAACTATTATCAGATGAATGGTCGAAACGAGCAACTGTCGAGAATGGAATATCATCCTTTAGAGCAACTGTAATCCACCCGTTCAATCCAGATGCCATTCCAGATTACGCGTTCTTTAATGAAGATCATCAACCCGAAGAACATCCACCTGAAGAACATCCAACCGAAAAACATCAACGTGACGCATCAGAAGATTCAAGGGAACGTAATGAACCAGAATAGCCCTTACCGGGTTGTTCACATGCTATTGATGAGTTAACTCTTGTTAAAGACAAACCAGGCATGATGCTCACCAAAATGAATCTTACGTCAAATGCTGTTCAGCAAGCCAAACGTGGGAAACAGGTAGTATAACTTTTGACGTCATCCTAGAACACTGAAAACAGAAAAAGTATCGAAATAAGAAAATTAGAGTTGGAGCGAGAGCAAGAACACCAACAAAACGACTAAAAACTTCATACAGGCCCAAATCCAAAAATGTTGTGGATGATTCATTTGCGGATGAAAATTTTTCCGACTTTGTTTCCCATGAGACTATTGATAGCCCTGAGGATGGTGACAGTGCTGATTGCACGATGTGGAGAGCAGTAACTCCCTACACTAAAACAAAACGATTGGGTTCCATGTATAATCTGTGGAAAATGGTTCCACGATGGGTGTTCAAAGTTTGTTAACCTTTGTGATTGGTGTGGAAGATTTTTAGCTATGAAAAAGAAATAATCATGTTTTTATTTTTGACGAAATATTAATTTTTTACCTGGGTCATAACTACCTGAATGACGGGTCGTCTCACCCGGAAAACTTTTTTTTTTGTGAAAAAATGTGTAACTATTTTGGCATGACAGTTTAATAACGTATTTTGTTTGGCGAATCAATTTTTCTTTTAAATTATTGGTTGAATTTACATTGCTATGATTTATTTTAAAAAAGTGGGTCATTTCTCCCGGAATTATCCTATAATAAGTCACAATAAAACTGGACAAGAATTAAATTATATTAAAGTATTATGTGCATTATGTGAATTGAATTTTCAATTAATTAACCTCGTAACGGAAGGTGAAATTTTACCTCCGTGAGCAGCCTCTCCTCGGCAGTATTTTACGTAATTACATCATAATAATTTAACGTTCAATTACAACTATCGAAAAGGATACCACCATCATTATAAAGAAGTGGAAAGAAAACAAATTTTTTTGTCTCCCAAAACAGTCTCACTACCCTTATGTTCTCGTTAATATGACTATGTTTCGTATTTGCTGTGTCATCTATTCAACAGGTTGTGAAATGTAACCTTACAACAATTGCTAATCCAACATTGTCACAAGCATTTATGAGTGTTGAAGTGCATTGGAATAATTTTATGCCCTAGGTAAGAACAAATATATGTCAAGATCATTCGTCACCTCGGTTAGCATACTATTTGAGTGGCTCTTTGTTCGGTGTATTATTATGACAAGTGAACAAGTATTATGTACGGCGTGCGTAATTGTCCTAATCCAAAAACAGTCCACAATGTAACGGAAATGATCAAAGTGTCTCACCTCCGTGAATGTCTATGCTCGTGGAGGTGAGTGTATGTTAACGGCAGTGAGAAACTAATAATTTGCTCATGAGACTATGATTGTATCTACCGAAAACAATTTATACTCGCAGAAAACTCACTTGAAATGGCGCCAGCCTATTCAAAGAGCAATAGCACGGATAAAAAAAACAGTTAGAGACAGCATGGGAAGATTTCAAAGAGAATAAGAGGAAGCCACCAAGAAAAGGTGAGGCCACGAAATGTCGGTAATTTGATAGCCTTTTATTATTTTAATAAGGAAGGTACTTGCACTTCTTCCCTATTATACACTAAATGTTAGCTGATTATATTTCAAAATTTAGGGTAATTTTATTATTACCTTGTAATCCATGCCTTGGCGCTTATTTAGCGCGAGTCTTTTTGATCGCTTACTTCATGCGACTGCCCCAGATATGTCCACCGTACTATAGTAGTACACTTACAACTTGTTCAATCCTGTTTAAACCTGCAACCCAATACGTTCTATACTGCTTGAGGTTATTTAGTAAGCTGCAGTGCATGTGATTGGATGTAAAAGTTATCGTTTGTAACTGCATAGTGATTATTATTAGCGGCTGAAATTTGTTAAACTGTGACAATGGCAGATTATGGAATACGTTTTCAAGGTAAGGTTTTTTGCTAATTTTAAATTAATTAAAATTTTAGTTATATATCATATAATATATACAAAACATGTAAGATTCGCGTAATGAAAAAAATTTCACAAAATTATTTTAGAGTAACTTTTATAACCTTTATATTTTAATGTACTATAGGTAGTACGGTGGGCACTTATACAGTCACTTCATTATTGTTTTAGGGATTTTCTCTGAATGAGGCATTAGTAATGTTGGAAGACGATGAAGATGTAGTAGAGAATGTGGATTGCATAACCCTTTTCCGCCAGAAAATGCTTGTGGAAATGAAACCGACGAAGATTCTGGCGCGGAAGATTTTGTCAATCTAAATAATTTACCTGGGTCGGCAACTTCGAGCACCGGTAGAAATTAATTTACGGAATATATCAGACAATGAAAACAATTTGAGTGACTTCTAGCTTCTCATCTGAAGATGAAATGCCTCTTTCAGTTTTGAAATGTCGATTACGAACTAAAGTAACTAAACCCAAAAAATAAAAGAATTTATAAATGGGAAGACAATGACTTGCCACTTGACAACAATATTTTGATGATACAGATATAGCACAAGCGAATCTCGAAAACCCTGCGGATTTATTTTTTAAATTTTTGACGAAGAAATATTAGAAACAATTGTAACAGAGACGAATCGGTATGCACAACAAAGAAACCAGAATGTGTTGATAGAAAAGTTGGAATTGAAAGCGTTCATGGCGTATTATTACTGAGTGGGTATATACAGATACCTAGGCGACGAATGTTTTGGGAATACGAGAGAGACTCTCATAATGTATTGATATCCGAGGCAATATCGAGAAACAAATTCGAATTTATTCTGTCTCATCTTCATATAGCAGATAATAATACAATAGATGCGACTGACAAATATGCTAAAGTTAGGCCTTTATTTATACACCTAAATAAAAAATTCGTAGAATATAGCAAATGCGAGGAAATGCATTGCGTTGATGAAGCCATGGTTCCATACTTTGGTCGCCATGGTTGCAAACAATTTATTTATGGGAAGCCTATTCGATATGGCTATAAATTGTGGGTAGAGCAACACGATTGGGCTATGTTAATTGGTTCAAGCCCTACCAAGGTGCAGCTACAAATATTAGCGTTCAGTATGCTAGTTATGGAGTTGGACCATCTGTAGTTCTGGAATACGCAGATGTTTTGAGAAAAGGTGGCCAAATAAGCAGTATATGCATTTATTTTTTGATAACTTTTTTTCTACTTTACCTTTGCTGGAACTGCTTTCCAAGAAGAACTTCAAAGCTACAGGTACTATTCGGGAAAATCGCATACCTAGCAGCCCTCTAAAGACTTCCAAGCAAATGAAAAATGATGCGAGAGGATGTTTCGACTATAAGAAAATTGAAGATAGTAACATAATTGCTGTGAAATGGCACGATAATAGTATTGTTACTTTATGTTCAAATGCCGCAGGAATTAATCCAATCCACGCTGTCAAGAGATTTTCTCAAAAAGAAAAGAAATCCATACAGGTAAGTCCAATCGATTACCATTCTGCCCATAGATCTTGTAATTTTGAAAATGTTTTAGGTATCCCAGCCGCATTTGATTAACTTATATAATGCCAATATGGGAGGTGTTGACAGGAGTGACCAAAACATAAGTCTTTATAGAATATCGATCAGAGGTAAAAGTGGTATTTTCCACTCATATCACACTGCATCGATATGGCAGTACACAACTCTTGGCAGTTACATAGGCAAAAGGGGGGAGAACTAGATCAATTAAAATTTAGAAGACGAATTGCGACTACGCTATTAGTGCAAAACAAAAAACAAAACTCTTTAAAAGGTCACATGTCACGTATATCGATATTCGCTTTGATCGTTTAGATCATTTAGTAATACTTCAAGATAAGCAAACCCGTTGCGCGCATTGTCATGAGAGAACCACAACTAGGTGTACGAATTGTAACAAAGGACTGCATGTAAAGTGTTTTTGTCCTACCAAACAAAATGTTAAATTCTTTAATAACAAAGAATAGTTGATTAGTTGCCATACATTTGCCCACCGTACTAGGTGTAGTACGGCTTCAATTTTGTATTATTTTTCAATAAAATTTATTTTTCAGATAAATTGTGTTTATTTGTACTCTAAACAACTACGGTTTTAAAAACTATTATAAATACCTCGCGTAAGCGTATGGGCATATCTGGGTTAAAACTGCACATCAATATTATGCCAGCGTCATTCCCTTGTCCTGCAATGTACTTATGTACCTGCGAATGTCGCGTATTTTAAAATTTTCAAACTGAATATGTAGATAACTTATTGAAATAAACTCAAGCTTTCATGTTAATATTAATTAAATTCAAATACAACTGAACACTAACCATCTCTTTATTCAGAAAAATAATACACCTATTCTATCTAATTTCGTATAACTTAGCGCGAACTTTTGATTTTTCGTGCGTGCGTGGGTGTGCGTGCGTGCGTACGTTCGTGCATGCGTGTGTGTATCTGTATGTATGTGTGTGTGGATGTATGCTAGTATCCACGATAACTCCAGAACGAAAATTCCGGCGTACTTAAAATTTTATATTTAAGTTAGTTTTCATTTGGCGTAGAGCTGATTTAGATTTTGGGAGAAATCCAGCGGTGGTGAGGGGGGTTTATTAGGGGCAGTTTTTGGTTTTGTCAAATATTTATAAAACAGCTGCATATTTCGAAGATATAAAATCACCTAGATATGGACCTTAAACGTACCGATTAATTATGTTCTATGCAATTTTTTGATATGACGTGTAATTTAGCGGCAAAAAAATGTAGAATTTAAATGTTAGTTCAATGTTTTTCTTTATCTGAATAACGATTAATTTTATAAGAAAACGTGTTGACGTATTTTTTAATGAAAACTTTATTTTACTTAAATTTTATTGATAAAGTTTTTTAATATAAAGCGAAATAAATGTTAAATGTAAAAAATAAATAAATATGATTGAAAATGCTGAAGCTGTATTATGGATATTTTTATAGAGGCAAGCGGCTTTGGAATTTTCTTTTAGGTTAACATGTATTTCATTATTTATGTATATTAATCTCTATCTGATATGAAGTTTTATACATCACTCTGACATAGATTATTGTTTTTGTTTTTACAATGTTGCCTGTTTTCGGTATGAACGTATAAAAAGTTGCATAGTAATCTTACCCTAAAGAAATCGAAATTAAAATTATTTCATTTGTTTTAATTTAAGTTAGCATCTAGATATCTATTAACCTCCATCTGTGATGAAGTTTTAAACATCTGTTTGACATAGATTATTGTTTTTGCGTCCACAATGTTGCTTATTTTCGTAATGAACTTCTTATAAAAGAGATTGCATAATTATCTTTAAGAAAATGTTAAAATTATTTTATTTCTTTTAATTTTCATTTTGTAGGTTGTAAGGTTGTGATGTGTGCCACACCAGATATATTTTTATTAAAGTTAAAACTCAAATATTTTGGATTATTCTACTATACGAATATGATTTACATATACTTATAATTCTGTTTTGACAATATAAATACTATTCTGTATATACAAGAAGAAAAAAATTTATCCGATTTTAAAGAACAGTACTACACAGTATGTTTAGTAATTCTTATATCGTAACGCAATCAACAAGAAAATCGTTTATTCGCTCAACATGCTAAAACTCAATACCAAAGTTTTGAACTTTAAACCGTATTTTATTAACAGACAAACTTTTTGTTAATACATTGTATTTGTTAGATTCGTTCTATTGCCACGTCGTAAAATGTAGATCTTACTCTTTCTTGCTCTTTAAACATTCATCGAATTGTTTTACACCCTTTTCCTTAAAATGGTCGTAAAAACAAAGTGGCAGAATAACACATAAATTTTGCTGTTTCTTGTTATCTTGAAGCCCTCACTATAAAGTATTTATAATATCTAATTTTACCGCTCTTAGTTTTTCGGGTACATTCAATTGGAAAATTGAGAAAGTAACTTTAAAGCCGGTTATTAAATTTCTTGTTAGGGTTTGGGTTAATTTGCAAAATTCTACGTTCTTTAAGAACTTGAATTGTAACATATTAGTTATCTTTGTTCTATATCCTACAGCTTTTCATCCATATTGTCACTCATCCAATTTAACTTATTAGTTACTCGATTACAGCAAATAGATTATTTTTTTTATAAAAATTTAGAAAATATTATCGTACAGGGATTTCGAAGTTTTAATCTTTACCAATAAATTTTAATATCATATATTTTGCTCACGCAATCAAGATCGTCTGTTTCTTTTAAAAAATCCTTAATAATAGTAATTTATTTCTTTTTATAAAAGAGGGTTAAAAAATATAAAAAGAATGTTTGGATTTTAGAAAAAGTGATCTACGCATGTATTAAAATAAAAATATTTGTTTAAAATGGTGTAAAATAACAATCAATTAATATTAAACTACGAGTACCATCGGTATCATAACTTTTCATGACTCGACATATCCTAATATGGTCACATTCCAAGCACAAGACCGGGGAAGTAACTGCAAATTTTGCAGCTGTAATACTAAATTATGTTCTCATATACGTACGTATACAGAGGAAGCTATATAATTGGTTTAAATTTTCAATTTTTTTTTGCATTTCTCGTCGTTTTATGGCCTAAACAATACGAAAAACAGATTGAAAACAATTTCGTGTGTGCGTGTGTGCGTGTGTGCGTGTGTGCGTGTGTGTGTGTGCGTGTGCGTGTGCGTGTGCGTGTGCGTGTGCGTGTGCGTGTGCGTGTGCGTGTGCGTGTGCGTGTGCGTGTGCGTGTGCGTGTGCGTGTGCGTGTGCGTGTGCGTGTGCGTATGCGCGTGCGTGTGCTCGTGTGTGTGCGTGTGTGTGCGTGTGTGTGTATATTTTCAAAAAATCAGTTTATAAATTAAAAAATACACAATTTTGCACACTAAAAACGGTGCGTCACTGCTTACTTTTTTTTTATTTGAAATTATATAAAAAAGTATTAGTTTGTTTTTTAATGTCGCTTAATTTCAATTTTTTGTCAAAATGTACTTAAATATATGAGAAATCATTACATTAGATAATTTGGCAGCGGTTTATGGAGGCGTGTAAGTTTGTAAAAAATTAATAAATGAAAAATTTTGAAAAAATACATTATTAAACGTGAAAGTTTACAATTTCTTGCTGCTCAATGTTAGCAAAAAGTAAAGGGAGGTGTTGCCATAGGATATGTAGAAATTATAAATAAATCTAAATGATCTTTTATGTAATTTCTGCATAAAGTCAACACTAAGTAGAACAAGGTGTCCGCAGTAAACGTTTTTCTATACCTAAATAATAGCAGTGCTAGTGTACATGTTGGCCAGATTTCTAACAACTTGTAGGTAAAGTATATAAAAGATTAAAGATATACAGAGTGTAACTTAATGATAAGCCGTAATTCCAAGGGTGCATTCCTAACACAAATTCAAGTAGAAAACTCTGATTTTCCAGATACAGGATGTCAAAGTTTTTAAAGAAATCGATTTTTTATTATTTCAAAGATCATTTTGCTTAATTTGTTGAAATATGGCAGAGTTATTTACTGCAATAAAATGCTAAATTATTACTAAATAGATGATAATTATAAGTTCCAGTGGCGTCCCAGGGGCAGTCTCATAGATAATATTGACAAAAATGTGCACCACTGACTTTTGAAAAATTTTATATCTTTGTCGGATTAAGCAGCTAAAAACACAACTTTTTGGTCTCTCGATATTTTTTCTTATATTACTTCGCTTTCGGAGAAAAAAAATAAAACCATTTTATTGCACGTCGAAAAATTCTTAAAATAGAATCAAGTTAACCTTGCTCGTTGCACAATATTTATTTATAAGCCGTTTTTTTAAACCTAACAAATGGAAAGTAATAACAATTTAACAGAATATTAAAAAAAAACGTTGGAAATGACTACTTCCCGCTCCTATGCTGTCCTTCTCCTCGAGTGACGAACTCTTTTGAACACTCTATGAGTGTTACGTATGGTTTTTCATCGATAAACAATTCTATTTTTTAGTAGTTCTACTGTCTCGATTGGTGTAGTATAAACTAATGATTTTAGATGCCCCACAAATAAACCGCTAGGCTATTCAAGTCAGGCGAGCTAGGTGGCCAAAATCGTGGTCCTCTACAACCTATCCAACGATTTTGCTAAGCTTCATTCAAATACTCATAAGCCAATATGCTAAAGCGGGCTGGAGCACCATAATTCATGAACCAACGTTGTTGTAACTGAAGAGGAACATCTTCAACAAGTAAAGGCAAATCATTTTGTAGAAAATTACTGTATGATTGTCCGTTAAGGCGTTCTGGTAAAAAATGATCCAATAGTCACCTATGATACCGATCCAGATGTTGAGAGAAAATTGTTCCTGAAAATTTTTCTCTGTAATAACATGAGGATTTTATTGGTCCCAGTTATAATTATCGTGGAAATTAATTATTGCGTTTCTGGAAAAATGCGCTTCGTCCGTAAACATAATGATGGAATGTGAGCATTTTCTGCAGGTCTTTGCAAATACTATCTACACAATTGCATACGCGGTTCAAAGTCTCTTGGAGAGAGTGCTTGAATTCTTTGTAGGTGGGAAGGATACAACAAAGAATCTCTTATAATTTCTCATACCATTTTATAGCAAATATTTGTTCGCCTACCAATGTTTCGCGTACTAGTTGCTGCATTCTCTTCGACTACATGTAGGGCAGCCCCCTCAACTCCCAGAGTTCGATTTGTATGAGGTCTCCCCTGGAGGTGTGTACGTTTGAAACTGCCAGATTCAGTGAGACGACGATGAATGTTTATAAATATTTAAAAAGTTGTATTTTAGCCGCTTAATTCCACAAAAATGTTTTTAAGTCAGTAGCGCACATTCTTTTTCGTCAATATTATTTGTGACTGTCCCCCGGGACGCCACTGGAACTTATAATTATCATCTAGTTAGTGATAAGTTAGTGTAACCATAAAAAACAGCACTGCTAAATTTCAACAAAATTGACAAAAGGATCTTTGAGATATTAATGAAAAAGGCTTTTTAGGGTACATGCTCATATAAACTTTTTTACTTGAATTTGGTTCAGGAATGTGCTCTTGGAATTACGGCCTATCATTAAGTAACACCCTGTATAAAAAATGCCATGGTTCGGATTTGAAAGGACCCCTTCTGTGAATTATCAATTGTTTTCTATTTTTTTCACTTCGTTCATTTTCTTGAGGTTTAGGTGGTATTACATATAATATTCGGTTGACCGTAGGGTTTGAAATCTTAACTGGAGGTTGCCATAGAATATTTTGCGGTTAAGTTAAGTGTACTTGATTTAATGATTTAGTAGACAAAGAAACAAATAAAAATCAAGTACTAGATAATATCATCGTCGTCGTTGTCCTCAGAAAATGAGCTGTTACTTTGGAGAGATAGTAATGACAGTGGTTTCTCCTCTGATGAATCACCAGAGAGGTTACAACGTAGAACAGCAAGAAATATTAGAAATGGAATAAATCATTTTGCAAAAAAAGAATGATGTTGAAATCAAATTAAGATTTCGTCTTGGTAAACTAACTGGTATTATGTAGGAAGAAAATGTAAGAGATAACATGAATACAGCATTTTACCGGTGCTATTATAATTTTGTGCTACAGGGTGCATGCTGAAAACAGTTGGTAATTTTGCTGGCATACACAAATCAACTGCAAGCCACGGCGTTAAAAAAAGGTAATATGCAGTAAAGTACAGCAATAGCACCAGCATATATAAAATCCTACAACCCTAAAGGATGTGGAGACAATAAAAAATACATTTTACAACATTGCAAGATTTCCTCGAGTTATAAGTGCCATTGATTGTACACATATAAAAATTATTTCCCTAGGAGTTATATTAATACTTAAGCAGTTATCACTGACTATTTCTCTTGGTTTTCAGAGTTGTTGCACGATGACTTCGATCTACGCACGATCAAACAATATTTAATAATATCAGATTGCAGGCCCGTTTCGAAACATATGAGTTTGGTAGTGCAGTCTTTCTTTACGATTCAGGATATTCGTTAAAAAATATTTGATAACACATAACATAATACATATATAAACACATATAATAAAAGCTGAATGTCCTTCATTTTTCTTTCCATTTCATAACATTCCAAATCCAGTTTTATTTCTTTTAATGTCTTTAGTAAATCCTCCTACCTCTTCTCATCAATACTTTCTTTTCTTTCTCTTATTGTCATGCGTCCTGCTACTACTACTACTACTTTCATTTCTGCTAATTTTGATTTAATGAATCGCGCACCCGCCTTTTATTATACATCTGTGTGTGTATACTTGAAAACCACCAACCTTCAAACATCCATGCTCCCCCCCACCATGAACTGATTCTATTTTTAGATTTCTAATAATTGCAATATGATCACCTTGACATATCTATTTTTAGATCACCTTGAACAAATTTTCGCTAAAAGTTTGAACCGATGTCATATCTATTTTTAGATTTATAAGAATTGCAATGATGACGACCTTGACATAAACTGATTCTATTTTTAGATTAATAATAATCGCAATATGATGATGATGACCTTGACATATCTATTTTTATATCACCTTGAACAAATTTCCCGCTAAAAAGTTTGAACTGGCTCTAAACGTGATGACATATCTATTTTAGATTATACACTCTGACTCTATTTTTAGATTTCTAAGAATTGCGATGACCTTGACATATCTACTTTTAGATCACCTTGAACAGCTCCAAAAATTTCCCGCCAAACGTTTAAACTGGCCCCAAGAGCTCCAAACATTCTTTCTTTCACTCCAGATGCCCTTGACATGAACTGATTCTATTTTTAAATTTCTCAGAATTGCATTATGATGATCAAGACCTTGACATATCTATTTTTAGATCACCATGAACAAATTTCTCGCCAAAAGTTTGAACTCGCTCCACACTTCCCCCCCTCTCTCTCACTCTCTCACGCACACGCACACACACACACACACACACACACACACACACACACACACACACACACACACACACACACACACACACTTACGATTTACATGAAAATTCGACATATTCTCCATATACAAAGCAATATGCGAGTGACCTTGAACTGGTCGAGAACCTACCCTATACCACTACTTATGACGTCGTAATCAAAATAATTGGACTTTGGCCAAACCTTCCCCATTTCTCCACAGCACCCGCGTTTGCCTTCAGCGGTTGGACTGTCAAAAGGGCTCTTAATACGCCAAAAGGACCTTAATTAGGGTGAAAATTCTGTAAAGGGGCTGAAAATGCCGCCAAGGGGTTGAAAATGGTCCACCAAAAGAAGCCGTAATTAAAAACAAAATTGCGGAGGGATTGGAATATGGCTCATCATTAAAAGTAAACTGGTGGAGGAATTTGATTATGACTCATAATTAAAAACAAAATGGTCGCGAAATTGGATTATGACGTCATAATTAAAAACAATGTGGCTGAGCACTTTCATTATGACTCATAATTAAAATAATTGGCCTTAATACAGTCAAAAGAGTCCTAATTAGGGGTGGAATTGCCAACGAGGGATTGAAAATGCCATAAAGGTATTGAAAATTTCCCTCGAAAAGAAGCCTTCAGAAAAGGGGTGGGGTCCTCGTGGACGTAGCTTCACCTTCCATTTATGTCCCTCAACATCCCTCGCTATGCTGCTGAGCATAGAATTTCCGTTGCAAAGAAGGTTTGCATGTTGGATGTAAACCATTTGTCGCATAAGTAAATTGTATTATCTCAGACTTTACAATACGGTTACGATGTGCCAATATCTTTGCTTAAGAGGAAGCGGTAAACACAGGAACAGAGGATGTGTTGCCGATGTGTGACGTCATAGTAGCTGTCTGAATAAGGCGCTGGCGAGTATCTATTTTAGATAAGATAAACAAAACTAGTGTAGCCTAACAAAAGTAGAATAGATAAACAAAACTACAGTAACCTAAAAAAAAGTGCATGGGCCGGGATCCGAACCCGCACCAACAGCGTGGAAGGCGACCGCTACCACTACACCATCAGCGCACCAGCAGTTTGACGTTGAAAGTGATAATTCCTATTTATGTAGATAACGCATGCGCAATTCGCCATCGCTATCACATCCTTTGTTCCTCTGCTTAAGGACCATTTGATATCTTCCAACAGATAAAAGTCATAAAATAAAGTAAGTGTTTTGAAGCAGCTATATCATGAAAAGAAAAGTGTGCATTATTTTAAATTATTTTATGGCAAAGTTGACTAGAATAGCATTATTGCGTGTTTGTTTTCTTATCTTTTCATGTATATCAATTAACGTTGTTTATAATGCAGTTTAAACAGATTTTTTTAATCGTTTCGTGTCTAATTTCATTTCAATTAATGTGATGTGGTTCGTATAAATATTCGTGTGGCGTTAGTCAAGATAACAGAAGACAAAATATACTACATATTCAAGAGTTTAAAATTTACATAGTTATTTAGATTTTTGATAATGCAGTGTTTAACCATTAGTATATCTCAAAGGTTTTAACTAAATATACTTCCTTATTATGTATATATGTTAATTGCAGCTGTTGATGTGATTAAACAATTATTTTTACGTGAAGTCGCTCCCTCGTGTTCCAATACATTAACCCATAGAAAAGTCAACACATGCAAGAAGTGATGTAAAATTAACACGCCCACCAAGTCTTAGGTGTCACAAACATACTGAATTTTAATCCCTTCCAAAATATTAACAATGTAGTTGTTCAATAATACTCAGTAAGTATCAAACACTCATACAAATCTTTATCGATAATTAATTTAGCACAATTTTTGGTATAATACTAATTGAAAGCACCGATGTTTAGTTGTCAATATCGAGATCTAGCTGATCTGGTATAGTTGTGCTAATTACCCGGTTTCGTGAAAGGTACTCTTGCGTATGTCAGTATTTTAGAGGTTTTCTAGAACTCTCATAATTATATTCCAAAAGTGAGTTCCATTCATTCCAATACGTTTTATAACAGCCCTGTTAATACTTATTTTGGATGTTGTAATCGTGTATTTTTGTATTTATGTTTCTACAAATCTAAATGTTTGGATAACACTTACAGTTAATCGTCCTCAGTAGTAATATCTTTTAGAAATGTGAAGGATGTTGAAACACATTTTTGAAATATGAAAAGTGAAAACGCAAACATAAGCCTGTTATTAAGATAACAGTTTGATATACGATTAAAGCCAATTATGGAATACAATTTTAGTAAAAAATAACTAGAGCCACAACAAATTAAATATTGTTAAACTGCCTTGAAGATGACAAATCAGAACACCCTCTAACGGTAGAAGGCTAACAGTAAAAAATGCTATAATCGAAAGCAAATTTAACAAAATTTAAACAAATTATGATGTAAGTGTAAAGTCGTGAAAAACTTTAATTTGAAATGGATAAAAATATTCACAAATAGAAACTTAAATAAAATTTAAGATAATCTAGTCAAATCTAAAAAGAAATTAGCTATACTAATAATTGTAAGTGTTATTTCACAGTGAAATCGTAATGTAGTACGCTTAATAACATTTTAGTTTTAATTTTAATTTTAATTGCAACTACATGTGCTAAATTATTGTGTTGGATAATTCAACATAATTCATAAAGCTTTCTTAATAAATGTAAGTGTTACTTTACAGTGCAAACACAATGTTTTACGTTCTGTATAATCTTTAATTTTAATTTTATCCTAAATTTCAACTACGTATGTTAAATTATAGTGCTATGGTAATTTAACATATAGTTCTTAAGGCATTTACTTCAAGGTCTAGGAAAAAATTCCAATTGCTATTTTTATTGAAGTTTATGGAATGTTTATATATCTCAATAGCTTCACGTTGTAAACGAACGTTTTGCTCGATCCACTAAAGATTTAATTACACCAATTTTTTGACGTGTATGTTGGTTTGATAATATATAAAGGTGTCGGCTTTCTGTAAACAGTAAAATATAGTGGATTATTAGTTTTAGGTATTAGTATGCTAACAAATGGTAAACTTCCATTAGTTTCTTTTCCCATGGTAAACTGGATGCCAGGATGTATACCATTTATAAACACTAAAAATACTTGTGTATAATAAACTAAAGGTTTTTTTAGGTGCATTTTGTAACGATAAAGTTTAAAATCTGTGCATATAAAAATTTGGTGTAAGAGGACTAAGAGGACTAAGCAGTCAATATTTTTTTGTTAATTAGATATCTTAAAATAGTCAGTTTTGAACTAAATTATTCTACACCTAGCACCACTAACAAATTTATAACATTCCTGCTATCTAGTGTCACTTGACTATGCTGTCTAATCATTATCGAAATTAGACTAACCTACGTACTTAATTTATAATTATATATATATATATATATATATATATATATATATATATATTATATATATTTATGATTTAAAATTGGCTTATATTAGCCTGGACTGGAATCCATTCCGTTTCGGCTATACGCACTGTATAACGACAAAGGCGCTTTAAGCCCGGCTTAAGGCGTGATATTTGCCAAGTAACAACAAAGTAGTTGGCAAGCAGAGATTTGCACTTGCACTTCCTATCGGCTGTCGGAAAACAGTCCCAAGATAAAGGCGCCGAGTCGAGTCGTTTCTCTCAAGCTATAGTTGAGTTAATATTCGTAATCAAAAAGTGTAGCTTTTATAATGTATATATTTGTTTCGAAGGTATGAAGTGGACCAATGGCTATACATTACAGTTCTTGGATATTTATGAAAAAGAACCTACCATTTGGGATATGTTTCATGTATTATATAAAAATAGAAACGAAGTTTACCATGTTTGGAGACGCATACAAACTGATTTTTCATTAGAAGTCAGCATAGACAAATTGAAAAAGACAAATGACTCTCTTATGGCTACATTTCGTAATTTCAAGAGCAAATGAAGAAGCAGTGAAGAAAGTGGTGATGGTTCAAGTGATGTGTACACACCCCACTGATTGGCCTTTGCAAAAATGGCAAGTTTTTTAATGCATTTTAATTGCTCGAAAAAACAATATATTCAGAGGTAAGATATTTTTTTTTATTTACACGATTTCCGTTAACAATATTTGTTTATTCTGCCATGCCACCCTGCACTCGTCCATAAAATATTCCGCAAAACTCTCCCTGATGTTTTTTTGCTGCAAAGCTTGGTTTTCTTGGCACTTTTTGAAAGGCAACAGAGATGTCATGTTGTCTTGTCTTGTAAGCCATGGTCAGGATACAACATTTCCCTCAATTATTGCAACAAAAGCAACTTTATTTGGCTCTAACAACATCGGTTTTCTTAGAACTCGAAACACGGAAGCGTGCTGCCTTTCGTATAAATAAACATTTGTCTGTTCCACTTGCTTTCTCATTTATTAGTAAATCTAATTGTCCTCTCTCCATTTTCTCGAATAATAACGAAGACAGCGCCATCACTAAATCTACGTTGAGTTCCACAATACACGAATGTAGAACAATAGTTAGCATCAATCAAAGCTAATAATAATACTATGCTAAGAAATGCTTGTAGTTGTAATATACTGAACCACTGTTCATTGGACCCTGCGTCATTATATGCTTTCCATCAATAAATCCCATGCGGTGTGGAAAATTTCATAGATTTTCAAAATCCGAGGCTAGCCGCTTCCATTCATCTTCGGTGGAGGGCATCTGAAACAATATAAACCAAATATAATTTTCTGGCTTGCAAACATTTTGACATATCATTTGTTTTTCTAGAGCATCGAAGTAGAATCAAAGAACAATGATAGCCAAAGTAACGCAGCTGAAGAAACCGAAGATCTAGAAACGGCTGACTGCGCTGAAACAGGTGTCACCTATGTATCATGTAAATTTTTAATTTTTGCTTAAATTTCAAACATAAATGTCTATTTTTCTGTTTTAATTGAAAATACACCAAATGAACCTAACAATAAAAAGAAAAAATTGGGGTACTAGAACGAGACGACAGGAAGGAAAACATATACAACATGTTGAAACAAAAGTCCATACCAAAAGCAAATACAGGAGGTGAAAGTATGGAGAATTAATTAGAAAAAGGCTCGAAAAACTGGATCCTGACGAAAAAGATTATGTAATGCACCAAATAGACTATATAGTGTACCAAGCAAACATAAGGTCTAAGAAAAATAGCTATGTAATCACAGCTCCTTCCACACAACTAAGCTTAAACTCCTCGCAAACTTCATATACCACAACATCTTCTACTTCTACATACGATTCTACAAGTATGCTGTATCCTTCTACAGGAATTAGTTCTAGGAAATCTTATGTAAGGATTTTCAGGGAACCAATGCATGGTCTCTTTAAAACAACTAATGCAATCGCCCATAAGGAAATAGAACCCCTTTCCAAAGCCGACGTACGTTGGAACCGGCTTTAAAGAGGCGAAATTGGACAATATACAAAGTATAGACTCGTTGCACATGTATAATTATTGGGTGAGGAGAGTTAACAATGTATTGATTTAAAATAGACATAATAATTGTAATGTTGCTTAAATAACATTTATATGAAATGTTTTAATCACCCCTAAATTAATAAAAAAAATCGATTTAGTTATAGATTTATTGGTTTTAATATATTCAGAACGCTAGACAAAGAAATTTTTTTGATTTCATAAGAGGTTTTCTTTGTTTTAAAGGGGATACAATAAGCTCGCATTCATATAGATAATGTAATTTTAAATACCATACATTAAAACAATAAATCTATAACCAATTCGATTTTTTTATTAATTTAGAGGTCATTAAAACATTTTATGTAAATGTTATTTAAGCAACATTACAATTCTTATTTCTATATTTTCTGATATATATATATATATATATATATATATATATATATATATATATATATATATAGCGCAATTTATTAACCTCTGTCACTGTTTATTCTTTTGCAATAAATCTGTATACTCTTCTTTCATACGTTGTATATTGTCCAATTTCGCCTCTTTAAAGCCGGTTTCAACGTTCTATTTCCTTATGGGAGATTACATTAGATGTTTTAACGAGACCATGCGTTGGTTCCCTGAAAATCCTTACATAAGATTTCCTAGAACTAATTCCTATCAAACCATATTTCCTAGTTCAGTGTTTCTATACCTTAAAGTACATAATATGTATCACCTTCCCATCTGGAGGAAGAAGGTTTATATCGGACAAAATCCTAGGACGGCAGTATTCTGTACTAATGACTAGACGCTTGTCAAAAAGTTCCCGCGCCCAAACATAGATATGCAGAGCCAATAAGGAACCGTTTAACCTTGATGGATTGACTGCACGAGGATAGAATACTACCGAAAAACTAGTACTATTGAAGCTTTTTGACATTTGTCAGCAATAAACACACTCTTTGTAAAATGATTCTAGTTAAATCATGTTTACATAAGGTTGGGGACACTACTATGTTTATTGGTTTTCTGACTGCACCCAAACTACTCATGAACACATCCTTTGTATTTAGCAGCGTTTTAAATTTTCTTCTTTGAAATGCTCGTAAAAGCGCTGAGGTAATCCACATTTAAACTCCTCCGTTTCTAACACTATACGTTCACCATACTTCTCAACCTTTCATGCTTCTACTTTACTTCATTATTTTTACATATTCCTTATTGCTAATACACAGTTTTATCATTTTCTGTTTTCATTATATAACACTCTAAATCGAGTTTTACTGACTTTATTAACGTTTCCAATCGCTCACTACTCCCCACATAGTGCTTTATGTCCAGTTTTTCCAGACCCACAAAAAGTCATTCAGCATCTATTGGAAAAACTTCTATCTGTACCTTGACCTATTTTCAGATTCCTAACAATTCCTGCAAAAGTTGACTCAATTTAGACATCACTTAACCTTTTTAGCATAAACAACAACCTTCTCATGAGTTGATTTTTAAGAATATTATGTCCTTCGAGCCAATAAACCGCCTCAGATCGCTGAACAGCCTGGTTCAATTTTTTTCTGTGGGGGAAACGACTACATCTGCTGGGTTAGCTGTGTTGGGAAACCACTATCTGTATTTGGAAAACTGTTATATGTTTTAGAGAAACTACTACCTGCTGGTCGTTAGGATAGTAAGATACTGTAAACAGAATATTTAGCCAATACAGGAACCTCGATATACGTTTAGCATGGACAACCCTGTTGTTTCAACGAACTGTTCTATTGTTAGAATTGAGCAATAGGAACGCTTATTTACTATACCCAAAACAACCTTCATGTTTCCACAAACTGCTTTTATCTTTAGATTTCTAATGATACTCCATACACGCGACATGGCTGGACAACACATCGCTAACCTCGAAATAACGTCAAAAAACGTTGTAAGACGTTGCAAACACCAAAACATAGATACATGGATATGTAGATACACACAGCACCAATAAAAGCACCGTACAGCACCAATAAAAGCACCGTTTAACCTTAGCAATTCTGAGCATACCCTTGCAGGCCAACTTGATTTCCAATAATTGTAATAACTACGTACACGGCAGATTAACTAACCTTCAATTCGTATACTGTGGGCCAGGATAGGTCCTATATCCTAAACTTAATCACTCACATGTAGAATCCAGCGTTCAATCAGAATCAGAATCAGTATTTGGGAAAGGAGTCCAGTTCCTGGGGAAACTACCACATCCTGAGACGGGCCAGCTCCTGGTTAGGACACTAGTATTATGAATCCACATACACTTTTATTATTATAAACAATTTAGCCAATACAGGAACCACTTAACCTACCTTTTAGCATGGACATCAATCTTCAACGACAACTTGTTTCCGTGAACCGTTTAGAATTGGTCCTGAATGTTGATTTAATAACTGATTTAACACCTTGACTCGACTAAATTGCTTGGTGACCTTGAAATTTCGATCAGATAAGGTCGGATAAGATCGGGTAAGGTCGGGATAGTATGTAGGTTAACACACATGGTTTTGACAATCAAATTGCTTGGAGACCTTAAAAATTTCCAACTACACAACCATTTCACCTTGACCTACTTATTAGCATAAACAACATGTCCTGCTTCATATGCCAGCGGGTGGAATTGCAAAATTCTCGCGCACACACAACGCCAAAGAAGCGTCAAAAACGTTAGGAAACGTCAGGAAAACGTTAAAAACAACGTCAACGAAACGTTAAAAAGGTCAAAAACCTCAAAGAATCGTCAAAAACGCCAAGCAAATGTCAAAAAATGTGAGGGGAACGTCAAAACATAGATACACACAGAGTCAATAAAATAATCGTTTAACCTTGACCTACACTAGTAGGTAAGATTGGAGACTTTTGGGACACACCACATTTCCAAGGCCCCACATTTCCAAGGTTGCCACAAAAACCGGTTTCCCACCGTCCCAAGGTCAAAAAAGCGCAATGTGTGACCTAATTACATATCATTACCACAAACCCACGGTCACAAACCCCGATTTCCTGTTCCACTACTACAAGGCCATCACTGAGACATATCATTACCACAAAACCAGGGTCACAAACACCGCTTTCCTGTTCCACGACTACAAGGCTATCCGTGAGACCTATTCGTGTTCCACTATTACAAGGCCATCCGTGCGACAAAACCACGCTTTCCTGATTCACAATGACAAGGCCATCCGACCACGCTTTCCTGTTCCACTATTACAAGTCCATCCGACCACGCATTCATGTTCCACAATAACATCCGTGTGACCTGGTTGCGCCCACTTGTATGTTTTTTGCTCACTTTTTTTGCTCAACCTTACTTTTTGCCAAAATAAAAGAAAAACGATATGTTAATATATTTAATTGATGTAGACAGACATGTACTAATTTATTACTCAGATATATGATTTTCTTTAGGAATAAAACATTTTGATTTAGCAGAAGGTCCTCTCCACTTCCGTTTCAGTACATCTGCGCGGACGTGGTGCGAGCAGCTGAGCATACGTGCAATGTGGTGCCCATCGTAGATGTTCCTGTAACGGATTGACATCTGGCTGCCATCGGTTTATTCTAACCCCACACATGAAACATTCAACCGTATCGTCTGAAGATGTGGAAATGAATCCTGCTGCAGCAAGCGATGAGGGTGAGTGAACTCCAGACCATGTTCGATACGTTAGTAAGCGTTTAACGAAACAGTTGTAATACTGAGGATAATAAAAGTTTGGGTCACACATGTTAACATCAGCGAAAACAGTATGATACTGACAGTAAATAATGTATTCTATACAATATATACAACATATATACAACATATATACAACAGATATACAATATGTACAATATGTACAATAAATAAAAATAGATACAGTAAAAAAGACTACTCGTCTGCGTAGCACACCTCATCACACAGTATACATGAGTCATCATCGTACACATCGTATAACTGTGTGAGAGGCGCCACGACGAGCACCAATAATATTCGTACGACAGGTGGTACCGCGCAGTCCAGCGCTCCATATGCATATGATGGTCCACTACGCGGTAATCTCCACCAGATGGTATCGAACATATATTGATACAATGTGGGCATATGCTGTTACACGGCTTGCCGCAAAGTGCTCGCGTATTGCCTTGCTCATTTCGGTATACCACGCTGAATTCCACTGAACCAGTTCATAATTATTTCGTAGCACTTTGGTTATGGAAGCCGGTAGTATTCCTTCCTTTTCAAAATTTACCCAGTTCGGAATTAATTGACATGTCCGTCGGGTACTAAGTTGAAATAGGGTTTGTGGTTGGTACACTGCAGGAGTCTTCCAATCGTCTTGCACTGGAGTAACTGACATAGTGAAGATCGGTAACTATGGTATATGTAAAAACCCCTCCCTTTAAGTATACGAATAATACTGAGTGGGGATGTTACCTTGTGTGGTGACCTTGCTGTGGCAAAGTGGAATAACCTTGGGAATAAGTATGCCTAGAAATCCTTGAAGTAGTGGAACGAAAAGAAAACCTTGAAAAGGTGTAACCGACAAGACCGCTAAAGCAATGTGTGGTATAATCGTGAAGGTCACGTAAGTAGCCTTGAGGAGGGTACATAGTGGGGAGAGTGTCATATATAAAAGAGAGGGAATGTATGTAAAGCCAGTATCGTATATAATGGATAACATCGTACGTCAAGCCATAGAAAAGGCGAAGATTCTCGGTGCTATAAGTTCAAGTAAATATTGCGATATTTTGCTTAATAATGTGCATTATTTCTTAAATAAAAGTAAAACAAAGTTTGTTAGTGTTGGTCTATCACCCAAATTTGGATTTGAGCCAGTCGTAAAACTAGGTGGAACGAAGAGCGGTGGAGTGGTGTTTGACAAGCAGGAATGGCGTATACTTATGGATAATCAAGGGGTGATTACTAATTATTTCTACAGTCCTGAAGGAACATGGCTACCTACCAAACTGGGATCGAAGACTGTCTCGTACGAAAATATTAACAAGAAAAAAATTATACGCCTCTGTGATAGTGACGAAATTGATATCTATTTAGGATGGGAGTCTATAGAACAGTTATGGAAGCTTTTGAAGATAATATATTACCGATTGGAGTTGGCAGATACTGTGAACTTTCCAGAGTTTTATAAAAACCTAATACAGTCGACAGCGACAATTCCTGAATGTAACATTCACCAAGTTATAGGTCCATTGCGTGATGTATTTGAGGTCAACATAGCCTGCCTTCTGGAAATGGAAGTATTTGCCAAGGAGAAACTATATATGGATATGGATCTTGCCAAACCTATACCTGAAAGGGGGGGATAACGCGCTTGTAGTCAATAGGGGATAGTATTAGATGTTAGTCAATATGTGGATGTGTTATAGTGCGGAGTCGTGGCCTAAAGCTGTAGATTGTGTTAGTGCAGTCCAAAGACTAATATGCCAGTTACAGTCATTAGAATTCGATGCTGATCATGAAAAAGTGTATGGAATGGGTAGATTTAGTGATGACTATTTAAATAATCTAGTTAATAAGTATGGGGGAGGAATACGCCTTTGTGAAAAATACTTAACATCGCATGCGGATGATATAGAGTGTATTTGTTGTATAAAGCGATTAATAGAAGACCTAAAAGAAATATCATTGGAGCAATTTATACATGAAATAGAAAGATATTTACCGAATTTTGAGTCATCAGATGACGACTCACCCAGTGAAGAAGGTGCGCATTAATGAGTCCAAAAACGTAGTTCACTATTTACTAGTATGGGAGGTGGCATACAGGCACGCGCGAAAAGGAGAATGGGAACAATTAGCTAGGGATGCTGCACGATTTAAAAAAAGAATAGATGACTGTAGTAATATACTTTCACCAATTCTCGAAAAACAGCATCGTGAGTGTGTGTTTGTCAGACGCTTTAGTAGTATGTAGTGATGTATATGTATAGGATAGTATCAATAAAAAAAATTTAAAAAAAAGATCTGTTTATTGCATATTAATATTACAGTATATATAATTAAGGTTAATTAGCGTATTACACAATGTCTTTGGTAGAAATCCATGAGTTGTGAGAAGTATCAAAACCCAACCACTTAACGAGAGCTTTATTCCCTTGACGTCGGATGACACGTTCAACTAGATGAATGTCTGGATGTTTAACAATTTGTAGTTCGGGCTCATAGAACCGACCTTGAATCTCTTCATCTCGACTATCACGTAATGTGTAGGTGAGTGGGCTTGAACGTTTAACTGTTGATATTCGAAAGACTTCGTAACTCCAATTAGGTGTGTACCCCTTAGAGAATATGCTTCTATGTTTGCTAATGCGTACATGTTCCCCCACTTTAAATTTAGGTGTTTTACGGTCAAGAATTTTTGACATTTTAAATGTTTTGAAATAGATGCACTATTTTTTTCCGATACATCTACCGGTTTGTATCCAGTTGTTATATGCTTTCTTGAATTATACTCGGCGACAATGTGCGGTAATATTGATAGCCACTTATAGGATCCTTGCATGCTGAAGGTTTTCCACATTATTGCTTTAAGGGTGCGATTTACACGTTCCACTATACTACTTTTCAAGGTGGAATAACTACTGTAATGATTGATATTAAATTTTTTCATTACTTTTTTGAATTCAGCATTATAGAACTCAGTTCCCATATCAGTTTGTATATGTGTAGGTGTCCTTTTAAAACCAGACAAAAGTTTATCCATTACATCCGCGACCAGTTTACCATTCTTACGTTTGATGGGAAAAGCCCAGACATATTTAGAGAATGCATTTATTATTACTAAAATGTATCGAAATCCTTTATTCATCCGAGCATATGGTATCATTTCCACTAAATCAGCTTGAAATAGATCATTTAAACCTTTTAGTACAACACAACGCCGCGGAAAATTTCTTCTTGCAGGTTTGTGCAGTTCTTCGACAACATCGGCTTTACTCATTTTTTTTGTGCTTTGGATTTTACTACGAACTCTAAGTTGAATATCGCTGCAGTTGAAAACTGTACAAACTTCGGCATGGTTACACGAATTACATCGTTCCTCTTAAGATGTTGACCAATTACATCCTTTGCCAGATCAAATGTTATACCATCTATGTTAAGCTCAAGAGTTGGATGACTCCACCTGCAATGTACTATAGTACCGTCGTTACAGGGATAGGTATATTGATCACCGACGCCGGTAGATAAACTAATTGTCTTCTTTGCGGCGATTCCAGAAAATGAAATGAAAGTTTCATAAGACAGATCGCTATGATCAACAATATGTTTCCCAAATTTATCCACTGTCATTTGATGATGAAGATGACCGCCAAATTTATCTATTGGCATCACTGGTGGACGTATAGTACTATCCGTAGTGATAGTCGTAGTAACAATGAAAGGAAATGACTGTAGTGGTAGGTTTATAACAAGTTCTGTTACTTTATTACTTTTGCGTTACGTAGTTCATCAATTATATATATATTATTTCGTTGTGATTGCTAGTATTTCCTGCCGATATTGATCCTAGTAATTCCCGTAACCAATCGACTAACTTATTCGGATTATTCCACGGTACAAACTCAATAGGTTTATTATTGTATCGCAATAGCTGCAGTCCACCACCTCTTTTGGATATAGAAGTTGTTCGAGATCTGGTGGCTGGAGGGGCAATAGACGACGTGGCAGAACGTTTTCTAGGCTGAAGTAATGGTTTAATGATTTCAAGATACTTCTTACTATTAGTTCCTCGGATTTGATCATCAGGGTTATAATTACGTCGGGCAGCATGCGTACGACGCAAAATGTCATTGTATTGCTGAAGATCCCTCTTTTGTATCCCGTAGGAACTTTTTTAAAAAGTAGTTCATATAATCCCGGTGTTCCCTCATAGTCTAGGGATGATCCATCGGGAAGAGCGATTCGCAAATTTTCTCCAACAAAATCTAGTTCAGCATCGCCTATAAAAAATTTCTCTTCTTCAGGAATAAAATGCACACCGTACGTTAAGTCATATTCATCTTCGGTATCTCTAAAGATACCTTCGACGTAGAATTTCGCTAATCCTTGGTATTGATTAAGATACTCTTCAAAGGCGGGTTGAGATCCAGCAGCTAATAGTTCCGATTTCAATTGTTGTAAAGTAGGAATTTCCACCTCGTCGTCATGTGTGACATTAGCAATTACAGATTCTTGTAGAGGTGTGCGAATGGTGTCAGGAACAATAGTACGCGGCTCCTTACGTATTCTAGAGGATTTCGGTGTATAATGTAAAAATACTTCATTTTCATGTGCACTGGACTCCTTTTTTCCGACTTCTGGCGTAAGGGGTTCAGCTTTGATGAGAGAACCATCATTTTTAGTAATTAATTGTTTGCAGTATCTTCTTTCAAACTCGTATATTTCTGTTGCACACTCTTGCGAGCACGCAAAATGTCTTGTACTAAGCTCCTCCATTACGACTGTACGTTAACAGTCCTAGTAGATTATTTATACTGCAATGAAACAGTCAGATCTCTTACGGTAACGACCGTTATTAACATCGCTTTCTTTATCAATCACAAGAAATCCGAATTTATCACGCCAGCAACAGCAACACAAGTCTTTAAATTTATCAAATGATATATCAACATTAACGTGATCATCGTACACATGCTTGAGATTAGTGTGATCTTGTTGAAAAAGAACAAGTAAATTCGCATTATCACGTATAAGCTGTTTTGGAATTGAAGAATACGTTTGACACAGATAGAAACAATCATTATTTCGATGTCTGCCAAAACAAAAATGATCTCTAATTTCATTTTGTTTATGACATGCTACATCATCAAAAATCATTATTGAATTTTTACGGGACTCACTAGGAGGTATAACATCACTATTATCACTGTATTCGAAATACCTAATTTCCTTTATGGGTGCCAGTAACTCCGCAGGTACTGGTATTTAGGGTATAGAATTTTATATATATATATATATATATATATATATATATATATATATATATATATACATTTTCAAAACGTAAGCCATTTGGATGTTCTAATAAGCTAATCATAACATTGCTTTTTCCACAGCCGGATGGTCCGACGATTATACCTCGTTTACATCCCCTTTAGTAAACCGCGGTGTTTACAGTACTGCTCCTTGTTAGAGTAATGTCATAATTTTTGATAGGTAATTCTGTATCTTGCGGAATGAACCGGATGTCACCCATTATGGTACTAAACCACGACTTGTATGACGCTTCTATATATACACCACGTGCAGAAAGTAGTTTAGTAGTAAAGTGTCAGTCAGTGTGGTATGAAGTATACATCCCAGCGTCAGAGGAAAAAAAAGGTTCAGGATTAATTAATACTTTAATAAATAAATTACCCGTGGAGTTGCATATACCCGGATATCGATATTGTGGGCCAGGCACCCGTTTACAAAAACGATTAGCTCGTGGCGACAAAGGTATTAACGCATTGGACGAAGCGTGTAAAGAACACGATATTGCATACTCCCAGTCAAACGATCTAGGACAACGACACATAGCAGATAAGACCTTACAACAAAAAGCTTGGAATAGATTTCGTTCTACCGACGCTACCTTTGGAGAAAAGGCAGCTGCATTAACCATAGCTGGCATAATGAAAGGAAAACGGACAATGGGAATGGGTGGCAAATCACGGAAAGGACAAAAGAAATTAGGAATGGGAAATAAATCACGACGAAGGAAGCATTCTCGCAGAGCAATTTCGTTTAACAAAGCAGTCCTTCTAGCCCGACATCGTGTTGGTGGTAAACTTCGATCATCTTTAAAAGCAACAATACAGCAAGCCTTGAGCGCTCTAAAACACAAAAAAATTATGTCACCCAAGAGCAGAATATTGCCAATACCAAAACGTGGGGGATTCATACCTCTTATTCCCTCTTTGCAGCATTAGGAGCTCTAGGGTCTCTAGGTGGCGGTGCTGCGGCAGTCGCAAAAGCGGTAACTGACGCAAAACTGCGACAAAAACGTTAGACGAAACCAAACGACACAACCAAGCAATGGAAGCAGCTGCATTAGGAAAAGGTTTATACATAAAGCCATATAAACGAGGGTTAGGTATATATTTACAACCGTATTCAAAAAAACTCCCACTGAAGCTACCACGTCACGCCTTAAGTAATGTTGAGCTATCAAAATTTGTGGAGCAATTACAGATTCCCTATTTTAGAGGGATATATATGCGAGATAACTTACCTACACGAATCCATGCGAATGAATGTGGTATTGTGAATCTGGATGATCAAACTAACCAGGGTACACACTTGACAGCTTACATTAAGCGTAACAGGCATATTACATATTTTGATAGCATAGGACATATTAAACCTCCCTTTGAATTACTCCACTATTTTAAAAGTGATGGTAGCAGAAACACAATTGAGTATAACTTTACCAAGGTTCAAGATTTTGATACATACAACTGCGGCCATTTAGTCTTACACTTTTTATATGACTACTCGTACTGATTTTTAGTAGTCGTTACGTGATCGTAATGTCGTACACATTTACATTTACCGGCAAAAAGTGTATCTTGCAAGCAACCTTTAATCCACCGATTTTTCTTGAGAATGAGTCGGAATACGTAATGGGATTGACTAGTTTTGAATCTTTCAATACTATACAGAATGTTACTTCAAAGAATAACCAACTCGTATTTGGAAACGATAAAATTACAATACCACCAGGATCATACGAAATCGCGGATGTGAATAAATATATTAATGAGTTAGTGAAAAGATCGAGAGCAGTTCTGCATTTACAAGCGAATAATAATACTATGAAAGCAAGTATGAAAGCAACCCATGACATTAATTTCAATGTGGAAAATTCGATAGGACCTATGCTGGGATTTAATAAAACTGTTTACCAGGCTGGAAAGTGCATACCTCCGATACTCCTATTAACATTATCAAAATTAACTCATTAATTATCGAGTGCAATATAACAAGTGGTAGTTTTAAGAATGGTGAAACATCACACATAATTCATCAGTTCTTTCCCAGTGTACCAGCGGGTATAAAATAATAGAGTCCCCTCAACATGTCATCTATCTACCTATCAATACATCTACCATTTCGACAATAACACTTAAAATAGTAGACCAAGACGGAGATCTCGTCAATTTTAACGGGGAAGTCATAACGATAGGACTACATTTAAAGAAAATATGGTGACGCGCTATAACACATGTGCATGTACCCAGTGCAAATCAAACTATAAAAGATCAAAGTGTGGAAAGGTGAGAGTCAGTAAGCGTTCAGCGCCCAAAGCATTGACACCGCAGAACAAAGCATTATTGGAAAGTCTCGGCTTTACAGTACTACAATGAGTATATTAAACGTTAATGAAAAAGTTGTCGTTGATAATGCTATCGTTAATTCCGAACTGCACACCCATCAGCCATACACTACCCGATTTGGAAACAATGATGAAATCAGGATACCCATTCAGGAAGACATGTGCACTTTACCATCCGAAAGCTATGTGTACATAGAGGGACGATTATTACGTCAGGATGGTACTGTCTCTAACATCGCAAGGTTCGTTAATAACGGTATCGTATTTTTATTCAGTGAAATTAGATATGAAATGAATGGAATAGTGGTAGATTCCGTAACGAAAGTGGGATTAACGTCGACAATGAAAGGATTGGTATCATTGACGTCCAATGATCTCGCCCGGCATGAAAATGCAGGTTGGTTTCCTACTGCAAACAGTACACTAACAAATGCTCAAGGATACTTTAATGTTTGTATACCTTTGCGAATGCTACTTGGCTTTGCCGAAGATTACAATAAAGTGATTTTGAACATTAGACAAGAACTGGTATTAATTCGTAGTAACATTGATACCGATGCAGTAATTTCAACTGTAGAAGAAGCATTAAAAGTTAACATAGATAAGATATATTGGAAAGTTCCACACATCATTCCAGCATTAGCAGAGGAGTTGGCGTTAACGAAATACATTGATAAAAATGTAAATACGCCAGTAGCATTTAGAAGTTGGGAAACCCACATATATCCCGCCATTCCAGCAACAGATAAGCATACATGGGCAATCAAAACATCTACTAGTATAGAAACACCTAGATACATTATTATAGGATTTCAAACTGGGCGAGAGAATAATGTTATGCAAAATACGAGCAGATTCGATAAATGTGCACTAAATAATATTCGCGTGTTCCTGAACACGGATCGTTATCCGTATGACAATCTCAACGTTAATTATGGTAACAATTGCTTTGCTACGTTATATGAAATGTTTGCTAAATTCCAAATGTCGTATTACCAAAGAGATGGGCAACCATTACTCACCCCTACGCAATTTAGCACAGCTGCACCGTTGATTGTCGTAGATTGCTCAAATCAAAAAGAAGCATTACACTCTAAAGCAGTAGTTCTTCGTGTGGAGTTTGAAACAGCGGCAAACATAGCTGGAAATACGACAGCATACTGTGTTATACTCCACGATCGTTTAGTTACATACAACGCATTAACCAAAGCAGTACGACAGTTGTAATACAATGCCCGTCATAATCGATGTACAAGGGTTTAAAATTTCAAAAGCTTTTATACCAAAAGAACTCGCCATTTATAATGGGAAACAAATTGCCCATTTTATTTTTAAATCACCCTATCCCTGGCATACATTGGATGCAGAGAGTCGTCGTCAAGCTACTTGGTTAATGCAAAACCAGCACTGTATTAAATGGGAAGAAGGGTATACACCACCACACCACTTTCGAAGAATACTCGAGAGATTGATTCAGCCAACAGATTCTGTCTATGTCAAGGACAGAGAAAGCAGATTACATCAGAAAATTTGTGAACCAGCCTGTTATTGAACTTGAGGAAAGTCCACCTCTTCCTGCTATGCAACCCGTTTGTTACTTTCATTGTAAATCATTATGTCACTGCGCTTTGAGTAGTGTATATCATTTATATATATATATATATATATATATATATATATATATATATATATATATATATATATATATAATGCAATAAGTCTTGTACACATTTTTAATAAAAAATAGTAAATAATCATTCTCGTATTTTTATTTATGGAACATAGTATTTGTATAGCATATATTCTTTTAATAACGAATTAGTACATAATATTAATATATGTTAAACAACTAAAGGAATAATACAAATTATTAATATTAGTTTCATTATGGAGAGAATATAGGAAAGAAACTAGCAAGTGTCAGTACCCCAACTATTCTTGTTCCGGTTAATACAAATTCATTTGCTTCGCAACCTGCAATAGTTCGCTCAACGGATCAGCATTCTCCAATTCCGGTATTCGCCAATGCCCCCACGCCAATGTGGAACACGTATCACGTAGTCGATATCGTTTGTCATCCTGGGACCTAAAGGCAATTTTGTTTAACATTTCGGTATATATATCATGTAAGGTTGATCGAAACACAAGCATTTTACACATTACTGTTTTATCAGACCCCTCCGCAACCGCTTTGTAGTCTACTTCCGTCAACACTTTCTGAATAACAACTTTCTTAACACCTTTCGCTTTCTTAACAACTTCATTATCAGCAAGCTTCAGACAGTATGACTTCGATCCAGCACCATAAAAATAATGAATTGCTTTCCCTGCGTACTCATCTTTCATTCGTCCAACGACGGAAGCAGTCGTAGGAATACCATGCAACTCATTATGGTAGTTGGAAGTATCATATTCGTCTAAATTATTTCGCATGTGTGCATACATATCATCAGTTACTATCTCAACAATCAAAGAATCCGTGTCAGTATAGAGCAACGTGACATTCTTACCATAATGAGCTCGTAAGATATCATAAAAAAAACCGATACATTATAATTTTGGAAAGATCTAAAATACTGAATCCGACATAAACGGGTTTGTCATACGTAACTACCTGTTTCGACAATTCCGCCGCAAACAATTTGTCAGTGAATTGAATAAAATTTTTAAATTGCGGTTTTGCAACGTACCGTGCTAGACCTACCCGACGACCGTTATTTTCCCAATGTGTTAACAGTTTAATAACTCTACGTTTATCGACATTTTCCATTGTTTTGCCAAACACGCCATTATTCATAATTTTATAGAAATCCTTTTCGAACTTGTTCAGTGCTGTGTTGCGGAGAGCGGTATTAAGGTCTACGTATGGTATTAGCCACGGACTCTGACGAAAGCGTAAAACCCTATGAATACGAGTAACAATTAAGCCATGCTCTATACATTGTTTTAAATAGCGGTAATGTATAACGTAGTTGGTCTTATCACACAGGTTAGGGATTAACTTCTCCTCCTGGGAATGTGGTGCGCAGATCATTTCAGGACAAAACGGATAATCGTTGTGTTCGTCATGCAGATGGTGGAGATAATGTATATCAACCTCCAGTACAAATCCAACATCGGCGTCATCATCAATCTTTAATACGTCAAAGTGATCTATTTCCTCTTGCGGTAACCACATAAACCCATCGTGGGCAGGTATTGCTTCATACTCCACCCGTATAAACTCGTGGCATCTAAATATTGTAAAAACACTTTCGGTTGTTTAGGATCATAGTTTGGAACAAACTCGTTATTAGCGATGCTTCTCCGCTTGATACAAGTACTTACTCCACCCCGAATACCTTTTTTAAAAAAGTGATACATATCCATATCCGTCAATAATTCTAGCTCTACTTTCGTACATTTCAACATGGCATCCCACGCCAATCCAGGCAAAGTGACATACTGTGCAGGTTCTAACCCATACACACCACACATAATCTCCTAAAGTTTTCAAACACGTCAGCCAATAACAACACATCTGATTTTAAATAAATATCAGCATAATCACCTAGTGTATTACACTTAAAGTGATCCCATACCAGTAGAACGCGACAGTATTCGTCATCGGAAATATTTGCATCGCGCATTTTATCGTAGAATTTGTCATATGATGGCACCGTGACGTCGTTCAACTTACTAAAGCTGTCTACGTACGCATAAGGGAAACTACCTTTATTTCTCACTAAGTTGAAGTCGCTATCATTACTAAAATATTTCCGTACCTCCATACATTGATCATCTGATAAATTCTGGGATAGAGTATCTAAGGATGCAGCCATGAATCTACAACTATCGACGAACCGTAAATTAATGTATTTCTTTTCCTGATACCATGACTGTTTACATATTCATCAACAAAAATATGCTTACCAAACGTTATATATTTTTCACTGTTAACCGGAAGTACGGTAATTTCTTCCGTTTCACTCGCTAACTGTTTAATGAACAGGTGAACATCATAACCACTGAGATTATGTAGAAAAACGGGAAGAAATGTAGGTACCTGATAGTTTAAGTTACACGTCGAATGTGCTGCACCACGATACTTACCAGTAACGTGACAGTGATCTCGTACTTTCGGATTTGTCGGATCGTCCGTAAAGTGCTTACCGCATATGTAACAACATACACTGCATTCATACGTAACCTGCTGTTCATCCGTTAATGGTGTCATTGGGACAATAGCTTTGAAATGTTCATTATATATCCGTTTTACATCACTTTCCAATCGTCTTATAAATATCTCCCCTGCATTGCTACCTCTATACAGCTCTAACTTAGACCACGCATCGTTTACACTACACTTAATATAATAACTAAACGAGTATGGTTCGTGTTTACACGTTTTTATCGTGAACGGTTTTCGGGATCTGGTTCAGCCGTATCTACCGGTACTAAGAGCGCTTCAAAATCTGCATATATTACGAATGGTAGAACCATTTGTTTCTGATAGTTCCGAAAAGCGAGTATATTTTCCGCATAGAATTCCCCGGTAATGTCTTTTTTTTGTTTCACACCCGGTAATTTTGTATATACGAAGTTACAGTCGTGTGACACGTGTCGGGTTAATTGCTCCTCGGATCTAAAGTAATACAAGCATGCATCACAAAAATACATTGCTCCGTTCCGCCGAGTTATTTGGTTGCTAAGTAAACGAGAAAAATTTTTTATCCATACATAATGCTGATTATCTGTTTGGTTACTGACTAATAATAATAAATTAACATGGACTGCCTGTTTGGCTTTGGTGTAGTATAGAGGCCCCACTACCTCTGTGACACGTTGACCATCACGATAGGTATCGTCTAACCCATAAACATTAATAGGAAATGTTGTTATTGCTCTCAAACGTTGAAATATTCGTCAGCTTAACAGGGAACTGTACACCAGTCCAGTTGAATAACGTCTGGAAACTCAGGGTAAGAAGATGTGCGTTGTGGTACTCCCGTTGGTCTCACTAGTGCCGATACAACAGCCCATGCAAAGCAGCAATTATCATTATTTTTTACATTGACTATGGCGTGTTTATGTGCGATTTCGGCGGGGACAGCCATATAGGATGAACCAGTGGTGGGAGAAAATTTAAGCATGTTCACCTCTAAATATACGAATTGCACCAGGGACCACCCTAAAACAGTTGTTACTAATCGATTACACCATGACTCACACTTACCAGAATCTTTATGCTGAAATTCGGATTGCTTTGCATCCAATATTTTACTTATTCTTTGGAAATACTCTTCTAACACCGTCCCTACACTGAGAATATCATACTTAGTCTGAAAGGATTTCAGTTCTGTGCTTTCCCTACTGTTCAAAAAGTATAAACCAAACAGCTCAACATTACATTTTAATGAGTAGTGTTTCTGCAACTGATTTTGTACTACCTTCAATACGTTCCCTTTAACCTCTACCATAAAGGTGGACACATCAGTATGAGTATTGCATGGTGACAGGCGGTATGACACAATGCGTTGTTTAAACGCATTTCGAATCACTTCGACCCCAGTATCGACAAGGAAACATACATTTGCTTTGTGCCTATTGCTTCTGAGGTGTCCTTGGAATGCATACCTAGGTACATCCATTGAACAATCTGTGCAGTGTACACTTTCACCACTTTTTTTCGGTTGTACCGGTTCATCGCGTTGGTCAGGCTTCCGCTTCCTTGAGTTGCTCAACCCTGATGGTCCGGGTTTCGCATTATCCTTCACATAGTTTACCCCAGATGGTCCTGCTTGCGCAAAGGAATCAGTAACATGTCTATATACTGCATTGTTATCGTCGGAAGTGCTTTCTTGCACCACATTGCTCCCTGTGGTTTGGTTTTGTAACGAAATCTCCTGCATGCCAGATGGTGGAGTAGATACTGACATCCAGCATGCTGTTTTTTGATGTCTCAGTAAAGAATCCTTTCGACAAAATTTCTTGAGGCATTCACATTGGAACATTTTTGCTGCAACAAAGAAAGAATAATAACTATATGCTGAAGTGTAGGTTGATGTGAATAAGGGTGTTGGATAGGAAGGGTAGCCGGGAGAGATGCAATACGAAACTAACACTTACTATTCTTTGAAGACATGATGTAACACCGCTTGAAAACTTTACTTGGTGACGCATAAAGACGGACTGACACTGTAGTGGAACCGCTCCGTCTTAAATACTAAATTTGAAGTTTTGGGGTGAGTGGGGGAATTGGAATGAGGGGCAGAAGCGATGAAACCGGACAGTTGCGTGCGCAACTGCCTGAAGCCAAATCCTACCATGTGGGAGTTACATATTAGCAAGGGGGGGTAAACAGGAATCCGTTTTGAACTGTATTTAAACTGGTTTTTAGCTGGTTTTGCGCTGGTTTTGAGCTGGTTTGACCTGTATTTAAGCTGGTTTGAGCTGTATTTGATCTGTATTTGAACTGTTTTTTTTTATCTGTACAGATTCCTGTTTAATGCTATAATGTAACTCCATCATGCAACTGTTGCACGCAACTGTCCAAGTGTCCTCCATACCGACTAATTCCAGAACGAAAAGACCTACTTGCTTAAACATTTCTATTTAAGCTTCTTCTCATTTTGGAATAGAACTGATTAAATTTCTGGCAGAACTCCAGCGACGGAGAGGGGGAGTTTCTTAAGGTGTGTACATATTTTTTAAAGAAAAATTACTTCTAGATAAGTTTTATCTATAAAGTTGTGTACTACAAGAAGAGACGCAACGGTATATGATTTTGTGTATGTTGGGTTGCCTAATCGAACTTTCTTATAAACGCGTGATTATTGAAAGCAGCTAGTTGAAAAAAACAAGATTTGGGTGCGTCATTGTCGCTTTGTAGGCCTGTATTACCACCTCGTGTTTACTTTATTACATGTATTACAAATATACTTATGATTTTCATGCTTATTGGAAAAATCAATAAAAAAACACTTGCATACATAAGTAACTGATTAACATATATAGAAAAACCAGTTTATCAGAACTGTTACTACATCTGATGATATGTAATTAATTTTCTTTTTAATTACCTCATTTTATTTTCAGTCCCTTTTATTACTTCTTCATTAATTACCATTACTTAAAATCGTTCAATAAGAAATGTATTTTATACCTCTGATTTCAAGTATAGCAAAAACCGGATATAGCAGCTAATGAACTTATGTAGTAATTGATATATCTTGTAATTTACATACGCTGTTTAATATTACACAATTGTTTTCTGCATTGTGTAAAAATATGTACCTACTAATTATACATTGCAATTTTTCTAAGAGAACAGCATCTACCTTTGAAACAAATAAGATAACTTTCTGTATTCCTTCAATTAAAAACTAGTAAAACTGGGTTAACCTTTTTATACAAATATATAAACGATGTAATTAGAGGTTTTATCAGTATCATCGTGAATATATAGCTTTAAGAATTACACTGAACTTATTTGACGAAATCCTTTGTTTAAATGGAAATTAAAAAATTGAGAGCATCATTTGCAAGTTTTTATATAACAAACGGATGTATTTATATATTCTATATACGTGCTCTACCTATAAAGAAAAAGAATACAGTTAACAAACTGGTCTTTATTACTAATACATAAGTTACATACGCTTTTCACCACTGGTTATACTTAGGAAAAATAAATGCGTATGTTTTTTTTACTGTTTCATCTAATAAATAAATGCATCTCTCATTATCATGCCTATTTTAACTAACTAATAAGTATTTAAAAACTTGTTTACGAATGCAATTTACATCTGATTATTACTACGTCTATAAAGGTTATTTTGTCTGCATATAAACCAACAGGTTTTTTCCAGCCAGAATTACTTTAACCATACTGAAAATGATTTAAATCATTCAATAAGAAAAACAAATCGTTAATTTATATCTAAATCCTTTACCGTTTAAAACTGGGATATATTATATACGAATTTATGTATAAAAATGAGAGGTCATCTCTCTATCTGCAACTACAAACCGGATAGAGAGTAAACGAACTGGTGTGATTACTACAAAAAATAATTGCTATATCATGTAATTTACATACGCTTTTCAGTAATATCAAAAAATTTTTAATTTACTATTTCCTAATTACATTTGCAGTATAATTAGCTAAATAAATTGGTATTGTTTTGCAATTCCTAGTAAAATCAACTAATAAGTATTAATTATTAAGTCTACTGCAACAGTTGACTATTACAATGTATCTAAAGGTCAAATGTCTAGACTAAAATCCCCGCAATACGGGTCATATTCGCTAAAAGTTATTTGTTACTTTGTATTATATATTTTTTTCTTTTAATACCCGTAGTTGAACTAGGTCAGTGCCAGAGACCTGCGACCAATAAGAAAACAGATTCGTGCGTTTCAAGGAATCTTCATGCTATATAAGAGTTGCATACAACGCAGTTACGTTATGATCTCGAGTTTTCCAAGTATTCACGTCGTATAGTACGGGGTGGTGAGACTGCCATTCTGGCTCGAGATCCAACACTTGCTTTGGGTTTGCAAATCTAACTTTGCAACCCTAAGGCCTTCTGAGCACCTACTCCGTCGTCGGTAAGCATAATGTACGAGTGTGTGAGTGTGTGTGAGTGTGAGTGTGTGTTTGAGTGTGTATTTCAGTATGTGTGTTTGAGTGTGTATTTCAGTGTGTTTTAGTGTGTGTTTTTTAGTTTGTGAGAGCGCTGAACGGCTTGGTACCACATGTCACACGGTGAATACTGCCTCATGTTGCGCACCCCTAACACAACTGTTTTTTTGATGTGTACGATGACGACTATTTTATATATTATGTGATTAAGTATGTTATATTGACTCTTTTTTTGTATCTCTTGACTATAGTGTATAGACTAATTATTTCCTGTCAGTCTAGTAGTATGTTCATCGCTGCTAACATGTGTAACCTAAACTTTTCTAATCCTCAGTATTACAACTGTTTTGATATAAGCTTACTAACGTATGTACTACATCAACATGTTTTATTCCTATAGCAAATCATATATCTGCGTAATGTTTCTAAATATAATTTATATGTCTGATTTAAATGTATATAAATCTCTTTAATTCTATATACAATTTGTACATGTCTGTCTACGTGAATTAAATATATTAACATATCGTTTTCTTTTATTTTGGTAAAAAGTGAAATATATAATTTGTACACGTCTTCATTTCTATATATATAATTTGTACATGTCTGTCTACATGAATTAAATAAATTAACATATCGTTTTCTTTTATTTTGGTAAAAAGTGAGGGTGAGCAAAAATTCATACAAAAAACATACAAGTGGACCAAAAACATACACGTGGACAAAAAAAATACAAGTGGGCAAAAACATACAAGTGGGCGCAACCAGGTCACACGGACGTTATTGTGGAACAGGAAAGCGTGGTCGGATGGCCTTGTAATTGTGAAACAGGAAAGCGTGGTTTTGTCGCACGGATGGCCTTGTAATAGTGGAACACGAATAGGTCTCACGGATAGCCTTGTAGTTGTGGAACAGGAAAGCGGTGTTTGTGACCCTGGTTTTGTGGTAATGATATGTCTCAGTGATGGCCTTGTAGTAGTGGAACAGGAAATCGGGGTTTGTGACCGTGGGTTTGTGGTAATGATATGTAATTAGGTCACATATTGCGCTTTTTTGACCTTGGGACGGTGGGAAACCGGTTTTTGTGGCAACCTTGGAAATGTGGGGCCTTGGAAATGTGGTGTGTCCCAAAAGTCTCCAATCTTACCTACTTACACTTATTAGCATAAACAAAATGTTCCCGGGAACACATGACCTCTACCTGAAAATAGAATCCCCACACCTACAACTTGGCAGTCTATTTAATACCTTTGACCTTGAGAATTCCAAGAATTAGCACCTCGACTTGACCAGGAATTTCTTGGTGACCTTGAAGAATATGCTTAATACGGTGTACGAGAGGACATTGAAAATCATGTACCTAGACGCAGGCAATGAGATGACCTTGAAAAACCATTTACTTTGATATAGGTAACGTGTACAATGACCTTAACCTCGAAAACCATGTACTTGGGCGTGAACAATCCTTGAGGAATATACGTAGGCAATGTGCGAAAATTGATACCAATACGTTTTGGCTGTTGACCTAGATAACAATCTATTTTTAGATTTCTAGGAATTATGACCCCGACTCGGCCAGAATACAATTTTCTATCAGAATACCCCTGCAGGTTAACACGTGACCTTGACTCGGTCAAGAATTGATTGCTTGAAAGCCACGTAACGTCATTGATTAGGAATGCTTCTAAATCTGAGACATATGTCTCGACCTAACCTGAACCCTGAAAAGTAGAATCCCCCGCACCATTAAAAGTCTATTTGAATACCCCGTGCAGGTGATTTCTATGAATTATGAGCCTGACCAGAATTGCTTGAACATCGCCTTTGTTCTTGAAAATTGATTTCTCGGAGGTGTGACCTTGCAGGGAAAGTGTACGTGATCTAATGCACTTTGTGAGTTTTCTTTAATAAATCAATAAGTAGATCATTATACGTGACCTTGGAGAATATATGCAGGCAATGTGTGTACGCAATGGCCTTGAAAACAAGAAAGTGGATCCTATAGTATACGTGACCTTGATGCGCATCCTCCTATACACCTTTACCGGCCATGTATTGGGATATCTCTGCAGGTTGATTTCTAGGACTTATGATCTTGAAAATTGATACCAACACATTTTAGCCATTGACAGTCTATTTGATATCCCTATAGGTGATTTCTAGGAATTATGACTCTGACTCAGCCAAGAATTACTTGAATAATGGACCGCCCTTGTCAGAGTTTTGACCGTGAAATGGTGGGGAAACTGCTACTTGTGTTGGATAACAGATCCCTGTTTTGGGAAACGGCTCCCCTGATTTGAGAAACGACTATCTGTCTTTGGGAGCTAGACCCGGTTCTTAGGAAAACTCCGTTATCCTGATGGTTTAGGACAGTAGTATTATGAAACCACATACTGTAAGCATAATCTTTTTATTACAATTTAGCCAATACAAGAATTTTGACTCACATTTTAGCATAGGCAACGACAACTTGTATGATACCCCCGACCATGAGAATTAACGTCTTGACACAGCCAAGAATTGCTTGGGAGGCCGTGAAATGTAGAATCCCCCATGCCTTGAAAAGTCTATTTAATACCCTTGAGAATTGATTTATAAGGATTAACACAGCTCAGCCAAGAATTGCTGTGTGACCTTGAGGAATAGAGGAATCTACGTAGACAATGAGTATCATGGCCTTGAGCAAAGCAACTTTGACGTAGAAGCTTCGGTTGAACAATTAATTGGTCGTCTTTGTTCTGAAAATTTAATTTCTCAGAATTGAGCCTGAAATGGTGGGTGTATCTAGATAACAATCTATTTTTAGGAATTATGACGCTAACTCGGCCGGAACAATGGATCGCCTTTTTCCTTTCTTAGAGGTGTGACCTTGAAATGGGGGAGGGGGGTTAGTTACTGGTGTTGGGTGACGGCTCCCCTGTTTTGGGAAACGGATCCGGTTTTTAGGAACACTGCCTTAGTGGTTTAGGACAGTAGTATGAGTCCACGTAAGCATAACCCTTTTATTACAATTTAGTCAATACAAGAACTTTGAATCACCTTTGACCTTGAGGTGTGCGAAATGTTCTGCTTAAAGCCAGGAGCTTATTTTTGTCCTGAACCACAGAGGTCAATGTGCTTTGCTGGGGGCGTGACCTTGAAAAGTAAAATTGCACGAATTACTTGATGACCTTGAAACGTGCTTAGCATAGACAACCATCTGTATGACACCACTTGAGAATTGTAATAACACCTCAGGGTTTGAGACAGAATGAACTTCCCAGAATTGATGGTGGGCATGACCTTGAAAAGATTAGTGAACGTTGAAATTTTCCACCAAAATTTGATTAGAATCGACCTTGACTTCTTGGTGGAAAAGCATCCTCCTATATATCTTCAATTCTGTGTGACCTTGACAAAACGAGAAGGTTGATGCGGTAAACCTGAAATCCTAAGAGTAAACTTTGAAGCGGAGTGTGTGTACGTTAAGAACCTTGGAAATGAGAGCGACCTTAACCATTTCCTGCCACGTGGCCTTGAAGTGGACAGTATGAACGGTAGCGTCAATGACCTTGACCTTGCAAACCAATCTAGTAACTTTTCTAGTGCCTTCTTCAAATCTAGCTACTTCAATGACCTTGAGGAATATACTTTGATGCAGGCAGAATATACGCACGTAGCGTGGACCCTTTGAAAACCTTGACATAGCCAATGTGCTTGGATGCAGGTAATGTATACTAGGACCTTGAAGAATAGGTAGACAATGTGAGCGACCTTGAAAACCATGTAGTTAGGCGTAGACAATGTGATGACCTTAAGGAATATACTTCGATGTATTCAATGTGTACGATGATTCCAAAATTAAGGGATGCACAGAAATGGTGTCAACTGGTTTCACATAAAACGTATGGTCCACATCTCTACATTCCAGTCCTGAAGGAGGGAAGATCTCTCCAGTTGCACAGCACCACAACACTACACTTGCTATACTATATATACATCTGAATATAGTTAATATTTAATTACACCGTAGTTTTCTTAAATAAAGCGGTACCGTTGCTTGTGGATCATATTCGTACCTATGCAATAAACTGAGCGATATGCTTCTAAACTATAGGCACGTCCACTAACGGCAAAGTCGATCCATTACTTAACGCGTCTTGGCTGATGTTATTACCTGGCTCTGATGAAAACAATAATACAAATAATCCCCTTAAAAATCGAAAACTCCCATTTATTTCACAAAGCATACACTCATGTACATATTTCAAACCATGGTTGAATCAAATAATGTAAATTTTTTATTTACGTAAATATCGGTGAAAGCTAAATCAATTCTAAACTGATTAATTCAAATTAGCCAATTAACCAAAAAAGAATGAAGAAATGGTTTTGAATATTTACTTTTTAACAAAAAATACACTGATTGAGCTGCGTAATCGTTCATTTTTAAAGTAAACAAAATTGATAATCAGACAGTCTAATCCATTTTTATTTCTTAATAAGACAAGCTGTGGTTCATGTATTTATTCTTATTCATTTCAACATCGTAGTTAGTAAACTTGATCATCTTACCCATGAGGTAATCGAAGTTATATTAGACAAAGGAACATTCCTACCCTTTCGGATATCAAACATTTGTTGTTACAAACTCTGACTGACACTTTCGTCAGATACCGCAACTTCTGCTATTCAATTCTGCTTCTAAACAATATTTCGAAAAAATTACATTGGTCTGTACTTTATCGGACAATATCCGTAAATGTAATTTACACGCGTTGGTTTTAGGGATACACAATGTCAAGAAAATTTTAAATTTGCCAAGCGTAATCGTTTCTGTCTCAATTAATTATTCCGGAATATAACAACAAATTATTTGTCAGACGTGTGATACTAGACATCACACTTTGTTACATTTTATGACTCGACCTTTCAGTCCAATCCTTCAACCAGTTGCATCGATGTGATCGGGTCGGTCCAACCAGGTCTAATTCTGGTCGTCCCCCTAAACTTTTAGATACCATTGCTGAAGAAATTTAGTACATCTTCCAATTACCCAAACAAACGCATTCTACTCCAATTTGTGAATTAGGACAATTTGCTACTCAATCATCGTGTACCACCACCTGAAGAAATTGCCACAACCGCCAATTTCGAATTTAAATTTTTCCTGTCAGATGAAACTTGTGATAATTTGTGTAATGATGTGGTGAATCCTGATGTTTGCTACTTCCTGGAAATAGATTGGCGGATTCTATTTGGATTCAAGGCCAGTTGCAATAGTGTTAGGAGCTGATATATACAGCAATTTTTCACTCCTTTTCTTCGTGGTAGTCCCATAAAATGGTGCAATCATGTTTTCGCCATTCTCATCACCTGCAGACCAATTTGTCGAGCAATTTTGGAATATCGACGAAGCACTGTACAAACCTGACGCGAAACTTGCTAAATACGGAAAGCACGGTTAAAATTCTTGGTCTACTGTGGCCTCTGACAAATTATCATTGTTCGTTAATCGCGGTAGTCTTCAAAGACTATCCTCTAGTCGAAGTTCATATCTCGTTTTCGTTATAAATCCTGATAATAAGAGGATAGACTACTTTTCATTTCAACAACGCCATAGTATTCTCGGATCTTTGTGCCAAACTTCGTTAGAGCCAACCACTATCGAGACGGTTTGCATCTGTATACCTTTAGAAAACTCATTCTTACATTTTAAATCTGTCTTCCTACAGTAATTTACCCTCTCTTTGAATAGGCCAGATCAAACCATTCAGTGTCGTTGGTTGTAACTTCGCCGGATCTTTGATCATATCATCAGCCAGTCCATAGAGCCATCAATTCTATAGCTTATCATTCCGTTTTTTTTTCCACCAATTGTCTACCGAACCGTTTATGGGTTGAAATCATTAGCAATTGTGGTACCAATTTCATCCATGCTCTTATAAAATTCAACTACCCAATGAAAAATATTTGTGGACGTTCACTTTTCTTCTGCTCCCATTTTCGCAGGACTTTCGAAGAGGAGAGCTAAATCTTTCAAAAGCACTTCAAATTGCTGAACTGAAACTTTCATTTTGTAGGAGATGAATACTGTTATTGCCTAAAGTAACTGTATCTTTCTCTAGGTCATTGTGTAGAAATAGTTCCGATACCAATGACCTAAGTAGTTTCACTTTTGGTCGTTTTTTGACCTTAGAGGTCTTCTGCCCTCCTGATCTTGATTAGGCTACAAACAACCTGCACCTATAGTTGTAGGAACTCTAATCCTCATTAGAGATGAAAGCCTGTCTTCATCACAATGGCATCATAGACGTATTGGACAATTATTTCCGGGATTAGACAGAATCACTAGAATAGTTTCAGTTCAAACCAACCTTGGAGTCCCGTTAGCTAAATTGTGCGTTTTGTTATCACAACCACTTTACATTTAGTTTATTGTTAGTTATCATAGTTTTGTTTGTTAGAAATTCCTGGAATGAATTTGACGGACGTTACGTTAACAAATAAAACAATCAAACATGGATGTTACGTGTATAAAACAAATTATGGCGACATTTCCTAAAATCATCGTGTATATAGTATAATTTCACCGTATTCGGTCCCCCTAATCTCTTCGTTAACGTACGTTTAACTTTCGTGTCGATAACATACACTGCTAGGTCAACATCGATTCTGTGTGGAACGATATAATTGAATCGTGTCGCTTTGCTTCTTGGATTGCATAAAGCAGTAACATAATGCTTTCTCACTTCACTTTGTGGTTGAACTTGTTGAATTTACTGTTCTCTTCAGTTATCCAGTTATTCATCGTACTAAACCATAACTAATCAATAATCGCAACTCAAATCAAGTTCGAATCGCAAAAACACCGTTCGCGTTTGGAGATATAGGTAGAAAAGGGAAAGTTTCTAATCAAAAAGTTTAGAAAAAAAAACAAAGATGCAAGTTTCGTCGCTGTACGTTTATAAAAAATCCTCGTCGCTACACTCATCAAATTAGATACATTTTTTTTTCGTTCATTTAATACAAAATTTAATTTTATTGTACATATTCTGCAATTAAATTTATTTTAAAAGAATGCATTTAGTTTATTTCAAGTACCTGTTCAAAGCAAATTAACTCAAATACACCGTCCAATATATATTATGGAAGGAATTACCACTTATTTATTAATTAATATTCATCAGCAAAGTCGGTCGTATGTATTAATAAAAATAAATATATTACACCCTTCTAACCGTAGATAAACATGCATAAGCTATTTGAACCCAAACATATCTCAAATAAACTAAATCTTTCACAAGCAATCGTTTCCCATCACATTATATCGTCTGAATATAATGGAAATTATAATTATAGTGCATATAATATGTGATTACGAGCTGAAATTTTAAGTCTATATTATCAGCTGAGAGTAAATCAATTAAATAATAGTGATAGCAGTTAAACACGAAAGGTGTAAACAGAAATAAAGAGCATTATAAATTTAACAGTTCTTCTATTATAATGTTGACATTCCATTTAATATTTGATTACAAAAAGTATATATTAGCTGCTCTATCAAAAATTAATGAACCACATAATAATTGACCATTATATTAAGTGACCGATTAATCGTTGACGTACCGTTTACAGAATTAATAGGTTAAATTACAAACTTAATAAAGAATATTTACTAGTTACTACCTTTCTGAAAATACCGTTTGCTTCAGAATCAATAACAAGGTTTGGAATATAATTCTTGATTATTTGTGTTTTATTTTAATTGTGTATGTGGGTTTAATGGAAGTTAAATTACCGAATAAGAGTCCATATAATTCCCGTTAGGCTTGTTATTTTAATCATAATTATTAGTTTAATAACTTTTTGTTTGTCTATTGGGTGTATAACAATAATACTTTGAAAAGTTATTGAATTTATATTGAAATTTGGTTTAAGCGTAAAATCAGAGGGATTACAAGTCATATGTTTGAGTATTGATTTAGAGATTTAGTACAATAAACAAGCGAAACAACGGACAAAAATGAAAATTGGCTCAAAATTAAAAATACTTGTAAGATTGAGAAATGAGTGTTTTATTATCAAACACGCATAGGGTGAAGTTTACTATAATAGTCAACCAATATTAAATATTGATATTTATCTATTTACATATTTTATAATCCATACCCATAAGAGCGCAAGCCCTAAAATATGTTTTATCTCTAAAAAAACGTTCTTACTCGCTCAATGTCAATGCGTTTAAAAGTTTAATGCATAAATGTAGGCTCCTTTATCTACACTTAAAACAACTATAGCGCATATTTTAAGCAATTTATTTATGAAAATCGCACAATTTAATTTTTTCTTGTTTTTGTTACCAACTGTTTAAAATGTAAGGGTCTTTGAGGCTGGAGTTTAAAAAAGTTTTTTTTTTGTTTTAGTCAAAGTTGTATTACCTTATTATAAAATCAATTTAAAACTAAATTAGCATTTTTGTGTCCTTTGAACATTGATTGCAGATATTTTAATAAAGAAAGGTACGATGATTTAAAACCCTGCGTATCTCACGCAACTTTCAGTTTGTCTACTAAGAAATGTACTAATTAAAATTGTCCCAGAAAATGCTTTCATATCGTGATAAATGTATTAAAACGATTGATTGATTATTTACTAGCATGAAGTGGGAATTAATTCAAATTTCGTGACAAAGCAGATTGGGCCGTTAGCTTAACACATAAAATCATTAAATAGCAGCTTTGTGTAACAGAAATGTTAATTTATGGCTTATCTTTGAAGTTGGCATTTTTTCATTGTTACAATGTCCTATTTTCAAGCATTTTCTAAATTGCGTGGGTGTTATTGACGTGACCATTTATGGTTTGCGGCTATTGATCAAACAATTCACATACAAATATACGTTTAATTTAAAATCAACTTTATTCATTATGTTGTATATTTGTAATTACATGCATCAACGAGCAGGCGTGACTTATTCTGTTAAAAACAATACAACATTCAAAAAATAAATGTTTTTAAAATGACGTGAATCAGAAAATATACTAGTTTAACGCTTAAAAATTATAGATCCCTTGAAGATATAATATTTTAGGCATCATGAAATAAATTAGTCTGATTTCTATATTACGTCCTGGTCAATTTTGAGTGAACGCTTTATTGAAAAAAATTTACTAATTGTGCAAATTTTAAGAATTCTTGGTATATTAACACAATAAATAGCAGTTTAACATATACACGCACTTGGCTGCTTCCCCACAAAAAGCATAAAATAACCCTAATTGACACTATAGTCCTTTTAAACAACTTGAGGTGAAATCGGGTTTAAGTTCTTTTTAGTGCGTACACATTAAGTGCACATTAAGCCACTATGTACTTCCTTCTAGCACATAATGTTAAAAATAAAAGTTTTCTGTTTCAGCTTGTGGCGAACTAACAGAAACACTTTATATTCTTAATTTTCACGTACAGTAGAAGTAGATAAGATGATAAGCACTGCTCACTCACCGCAACGTTTTCCGACCAAAAAGCTTACCTATTATAGATGCAAAAATTTCTTTCTATTTGTAAAATACATAACGTAATTATAAAACTGAACACCGTAATTACATAAGTATCAACATATTTCTTAAATTTTTAAGAAATTAGTGAAATTACTGTTACGTTTATGACTAAATTGTTGCGTACTTTACAGATCCACTTACATATAAAGATTTTACATCTACGATACATAATTATTATTAAATAAATTATGAAGAGGTATATGTGGATTTGTGTCAAACCGACGCTTAAAACTTCATATCAGACAGAGGTTAATAGACAACTAGATGCTAATATATGTAAGGTTATTTCAACGCACCGTGTATGTGCAGGATTTTGATAACTTATGTAATGTGTTTTGAGTGCAGCTCAAGTGAATTTGCGTGAAAAGAACTTTTTTTGTTTGTGTTTATATGTAATGTAAGTGGTGTAAATGATACGCCACTGGATTTTTAATGAAGCAGGAATACTTGAATGTTATAGAAGAATTTTCGTGTTGAAAGCGTTAAATTTGGTTGAGAAATAATGTTTTGCGTAGATTCTTATTAATACGACACTGGTAAAACTACTGGTCTTTTGCTACAGTGTATGAAGGAATTTGAACTGAAAGAAATGGTTGTACACGTATGAGTGAGTGAGTTACGATATATTGATGTTCTGTTAACGTGCAGTAAGGAATATGGATGCATATTTTTGTTTGTAGACACTTTTGTAATATTGTGCAATAATGGCAAATGAATGCATGTTTAAAAATGGTGACAGAATGTGAGGAAGTTCGTTAGATTTTGTGGAAATAAAATCCGCACACATGTAATATAT
>JARFJB010000513.1:6467500-6535000 GCA_036346205.1 Vesta saturnalis
CCTCAACAAAATAAGTACCTATTGTACCATGCACGGATACAGCACACCAAATCATAATTCGGGCATTGTGAAGTGGTTTTTTATAATGAAGTTAGGGTGCTCAAATTCAAGAAATTGAGGTGTTTGTCTATTGATATAGCCATTTAGGTGAACATCGCCTGGAAACCATACATTTTTCAAGAAATTGTCATCTTCGTATACTAAGCTCAACACGTGTCCACAATAAACTTTTCTTGAATGTTTGTCCACAGTATTTAGTCGTCAATTTTGAATACGATGATGGATAACCACCATTGCATTTGAACATTCTACGTGTGGATCTTTCACTGATGTTTAATTTACACGCACTTCTTGGAAGACTTCTTTGTGTAGACTGCAAAACTTGGTCAAAAACCCGTTCTTCATTATGGTTGGTACAAATTGTTCTTTAATGACCTGAAGAAGCCTTGCGCTGACACAACACACTACCAGTACGACGAAATTTTTCAGCAATTGCTAACATTACGCTTTTACTGGGTATATTAAATAGCTCCCGATATTTTTAAAAAACTTGTTTCAAACTTGGGCCATTTCCGCGTCCACTTCCGTATGAACGGAAATGATGTAAATACCTTTTCCTCAGTTGTCAGAACCATTTTCAGGACGATTATAACACGAGCGTAATATTATTATGACAGTTAATGACAACCAAGCCAAACATAACAAACAAACATCGCCCAAGCCATTCCATGACCCTTCATATTTCGGTATTGTGTATCTTGGTAAATTAAAACAAACATTTTTGCACTAAACTCTAATAGGTGTGAGACATGCATATTGATTCTAGTCTGAAGCGGAAATATTGGGTATTATTTTGTTTATGTATTGATGTAATCATGTCTATAATGTAAAGCAATTTTTACTTGATGATCGTAGCCAGTTTGATTCCTTTGTCGTCACGCATGGCTTGCAGTCAACAAGACTGTTTGACGGTGTGTTGTTTTGGCACGAAGTTGCTTAGATATTACCAAAATTTTAAATGTTTTCAGAATTCCCCAAACGGAAAACGTTAGCGCTATTTGACAATGGTCATGTTTTAAAGTACTAGGTTTAAACTAAAAAATTGGTTTTTTTATCGATTAAAAAGTTTTAATTTATTAAAAAAACATAAAAATAATTAAACCTCTCCGTTTAAACGAACGTCAAAATATTCCAGTATAAATCATTCTACGGGAATGATTGGAACGCTGAAGGGCCTCTAACTATTTGGCACCAAACCATCCGTTTCACGATTTTCACAACAGGAATTTACAAATATTGCAATTTGGGTAAAAGTGAATGAATTTTATTTCATGCTATCGCTTTTGTTTACACACCACGCCTTACCAGAATCTACGAACACGTTTATTCTTTTAAAAGCCGTGACGCTTGCTAAAGCCGTACTGCTACAAGTTATTGTTTACCGAAAAAACAGATGCCTTTGAATGTATATTGGCATGTATTCTAGACTATATATGTATTACATTAAAGGCAACGGCAAAATATGTCAATTTTAGGCCATTATAACTAACTATAAGTGATAAACGCAGGATTGTAGCACTAGCTAGCTCAACAGCTTAGACGTACGTACCCACTATACGTTTTATTGGAGAGAGGGGAATACACGGCTTTATGTGCACGCTAGAATATGCGATACGCTGTAGAGAAGCGAATATACGCTAATGATTACCATTTCATTTCATATCACTACTTACAGCTTACTTAAGCAAACATATCCTGGTCTACTTACGGGGGGGTGGTCATTTTGCTCCACCCTTGACCAACTTCCAGTTACTAAATTAAAATGTAGTTTACATCACTTCATCTACATAATCCTCCTTGATACTGATGCATTTCTCCAACCAGTGCTCCAGCATTGTGGCAGTTCCCTGGATGAAGGATTGTCAAACCTGTGCAAACCACTGCCTATAAGCTCATCGTTGCATGAAAACTGCTTTCACCGAAGCTGTTCCTTGAATTTGGGGAACAGTTTATAGTCGCTGAGAGCCAGATCTGGCGAATATGGTGGTTGCTCAAGCAATTCGAAACCTGCGTTAGCTATGAAAGCCATAGCAACACAAGTGTGGCTAGGCGCACTGTCCGCGCCTTAATTTGTCAGACGTTTTTCTTTGATAGCTACGCGTAACTTCCATATTGAGCTAGCGTTATAGTGGCCTGGACAATTATTACTACACTTTTATTGATGTGAGGTTGACGTGTGACACTGTTCTGATATTAAAGTCAATTTTGGCCGTATGGAGCAGAAATAAAAATGGTATATGAAGTGTTAAAGTGGGAAAAAGGAAAGTTACTGAAATTAAAATTAACAAAAATATTAAAACTGTGAGCACAAAAAGGAGATAATTAGGACTAGAGGTTAGAAAGCGATAAGCATAAATAGCAAATGTTGTAAAGTGATAAAGATAAGAGGAAATATTACATTAGTAAAATAATTCCAATTTTTAGGTAAAAAGGATAGGCAACACACTATATAGTAAAGTCAGCAAGTAGGGATCTTTCATTCGAGGGGTTGACCCGTGAAATATCTTTGGCGCCGGCATATAAATTAAATGTCAGTAACACGTAGCAGAGTTAATAGTGAAGAACAAATTGCTGACTTTATAAACAAAAGAAAAAGAGCAGAGAAAGAAAACCTAATAAGCAACGAAGAGAAAGTATTTAAAAGGAGCGAGAAAATAACGAGATCTCCACAAAAAAAGAAAGTGTATTTAGAACAAGATAAAGAACAAGAAGTAAACAAGGAAAATCTAGAAAAGCTTATAATGGGGTTATCTGCTCAAATAAAGGAAACACAAGTAGATACCAGCAGCACAAATAAAGCAGTAGGAAATATAACAGAACACCTAAAAAAATTTGGCGAGGAAATAAGAATTTTAAAAGAGGAATCACAAAAGAAAGAGGTAGAATGGAAAAAGGAAAAAGGCGAACTACATAAGGAAATTGAAATAATCAAGAGAAAACTAGAAAATCAAGAGAGGAAAGGAAAGAAAAAGAATATCGTAATAAAAATAAAAGACTTCAACAGGGAAAATACAAAGCAAGAAGTAATGGTATTAATAGAAAAAGAAATAGGGGTTGATGTAGGCATACAAGAGGCATTTAGAATTGTAAAAAGAGAAACGATGATGACAGTTGTAAAGTTAGAGGATTTTGAACAAAATATTGAAGTATTTAAGAACAAGAACAGACTGGGGCGACAAGAAATATACATCGACCCTGACCTGACTCAAGAAGAACAAAAAGTACAGGCAGCCATCAGGAATGTAGCAAAGGAAGAAAAGAATAGAGGCAAGAAAACAAAAATAAGATACAGGAAAATTGAAATAGATGGGGTGAACTATGAATGGAGTGAGGAAAAGGGAGGAAGTCTAAAAGCAACTCCAGGCCCTAGGTCAAAAAACTAAGTGAAATAGTGAAGGATAGATTACTGGCGACGAAGACTAACAGGAATAAGAATATGAAACCTAATACGAATACGAAATGGAGAAATGTTAATTGAAATATGCGGACTGTATGAACTTCAAGTAGGTGGAACATTATGTTCGCACAGCAACTGCCATAAAGTAACATGGGTATCACCTGATGGTAAAACGGAAAGTTAGATTGATCATATTTGCATAAGCACAAAATGGAGAAGTGCATTGAAAAATATTAGAAACAAGCGAGGGGCAGATGCTGGTAGTGATCACCATCTATTAATGGCAAAAGTAGGTTTGAATTTCAAGAAACAGGGACAACATGAGTTAAAAATTAAACACCCACAATACAATACTGAACAAGTGAAACATAATAGAAAAACTATGCAACAGTTTACAACAAAAGTGAGAAAGGAAGCAACAACAATTAGTTACAATACTTCAATAGAAAAGGTGTAGCAAAACTGTAAGGAAGTATTCAAGAGAGTATTTGATATAGCAGTTCGAAAAAAAGCAAATCACCGAGCAAAATGGGTTAGCCAGGAAGCGTGGAACAAGGTAAACTATAGAAGAAAGATGAAACTACAAGGGCTTCAAGTTGGAGAGAATGAAAAAATGAAAAAAGAGATGCAACGACAATATAAAGTAGGAAGTAGAGAAATAAAAAGGTGTTTTAAGATGGAAAAACTTAAATAAATTGAGAACTTAGCGAAGGAAGCAGAAAATGCAACAAAAAAGGGGGATAGTAGAGTGTTTTACAAAACAATAAACAAAATAACAGGAAAAAGAAAACAGTCAGAAGATAGACCAATAAGAAGTAAAGACGGTGAAATACTAACCTCAACAGAACAACAATTGCATAGGTGGAAAGAGCACTTTGAAGAAGCAATGAATGTTAGAAGACATACAGCACAATTACCATAAATAAACCCTAATCAAGAATTTCAAATAGCCACAGAGAGCCCCAACAAAGAAGAATTGTATAAAGCTATCCAACAAATGAAAAATGGCAATGCTCCAGGAGTCGATCAAATTACAATCGATATGCTAAAACTTGACCCCGCATGTTCAGTTGACATTTTGCATCCATTGATAGTAAGAAAATGGTGTGAAGAAGTTTTCCCTGAGGGATGGAAAGAGGGAATTATAACTAAAATTCCAAAAACTGGGGATCTGACAAAATGTGGAAATTGGCGAGGGATAAGTTTCTTGAGTGTAGCAACGAAAATATTCAACAAAATTATATTAAACAGAATGATGGAAACATTAGAAAAAGAAATACGCAAGGAACAAAGTGGATTTCCAGCTGGTCAGTCATGCAAAGACAATATTACTGTCTTAAGAATTATTATAGAGCAATCAATAGAGCTCCAATCTACGCAAAAGCATTCGATTCAATAGACCGGGAATGCATATGGATAACCTTGAAAAACAGAGGGCTACCTGAAAAGCTAATACGTCTGATAAAAGTAAGATATCAAGAATACAGATGTAGGGTGTCACATAAAGGATTACTAACGGACTCCTTCGCTGCAGAAACTGGTGTCAGTCAAGGGTGTGTTTTGTCCCCATTATAATTTCTTATTATAATGGACGACATTATGACAAATGCAGTTAGTGGAAACAGAAGGAGAATTACATGGAATTTGACAGGAACATTGGAAGGGTTGCATGATTTCGTACAAATTACAGCAAATAACATACAAACTAGACATATTAAAAAATAAATAGTGCAAGAGGGGTTTGAAGATAAATAAAAGCAAGACAAAACTAATGAGCATAAATGTGCAAAATACAAATGAATTACAGTGTGATGGAGAAGTCGTAGAAAGAGTGAACAGTTTTAATTATTTGGTTGCAGTAATAACTAGCGATAGCGGCTCCTTAAAAGACATCGAGCAGAAAACTAATAAAGCCAGAGGTGTGTTTTGTAGTATGAGTAAAATTTGGAGATCAAATAACCTAAAAGTACAGACCAAATTAAAAGTCCTTAACACAACAGTAAAATCAGACCTACTATATGGGTGCGAATCATGGTGTACGACAAGTGAAATCAGAAGAAAACTGCAGAAATAGATGTTTAAGGTACATTTTGAAAATACGGTGGACAGAGACCATATACAATGAGGACCAGCTAGTAAGAACAAATCAGCAAAATGTAAATCTACAAATAAAGAGAAGAAAATACGGGTGGGTAGGGCATGCCTTGAGGAAAAATGTAAGTGAACCCATAAGGGCGGTGTTAAATTTGAATCCACAAAGGACAAGGAAACAAGGACGCCCAAGAACAACATGGAGAAAAACCGTGGAAGAAGAAACACAGTTAACAATAACAGAGTTGAAGGAAATTGCAGAAAATAGAGAACAGTGGAAAGATTTTATAAATACCCTTTGTCCCTTAGGGGAATAATGGGAAATATTATTTATTATTATAGTTGCCTGTTAATGTAACTCCTGTTTGTAAAAGACCAATGACTATTACTCTTTGGGTATTCCAAGAAACGAAAGACATTACTTTTCCTACTGACGGCTAAGACTTGAACGATCGATGAGGTGAGAACCATGATGATTCAACTGCATACTTTGAATTTTCGTTTCGGGATCATAGCGGTGGACCCATGTTGCATCCATCGTTACAAATTTATCTAAAAGTTCTGCGAATTTTGTCACTTTAAGTCGTTTACAAATCACAACTCAACATTGTTTTTGAGTTTCGGTTAACATTCGTGGGATCCACTTTGCCGACAATTGTGTCATGTCACAAGTATTCTTGTAATACGTTATGCACAGAGTATAGTATTTCCGTCACAGTTACTCTTCTGCCTTGCAGTACTAGATCATGGATTTTATGGATTGTTTTTGTAGTTGTAACAGTGGTTCACGTCACCATCGTTGCACGAAATCATAATCAACAGCACACTCTCCTAATATCTTCATGAATTTAGGTGCGAATCATAGCCTTTTTAAGAGATGTTTAATTACCGCTCTTTGTTCGATACGCTCCATTTTTGCACCACTATGACACTTTGTTTGAAACAAACAACTGCTGTGACAGATACGGGGTTGATTTTCCGCATGCGCTGTAGATACATATCGGTAATGAAGATGCTATGACGTGAGGTTTGTATCTCCACTAGAAGTAAGTCAGGGGCGGAGCATGACTTGTGGTTAAGCCTCGCAAAAATCCGTCCTCGATTGCGCGTCTTTTTTTTTGTTACATGCTTAACCTCCACACGGTGTCGCGTAATCTTATTAAGATAAACAATTATTAAAATTTTATATCTTACTATATTGGTTCTATTCCGAAAAGAAACACCGTATTCAGTTTTTATATCTTGTTTACTAAATTATGATAGGTTAAATATCGCTGTGTTACATATTAATTATCTTACAGTGGTGGACTATTCATATAAATTTGAAAACAATTCCCTCGGTGAATTATGTTAGGTCTTCTGGTACACATAATGTTTATATACTTTGTGCACATGGATAAATGTAGCTTTGCTTAGTAATATTTATGCTTTTACACTGCTTTCACAAAAGGGGTTTTAGTATTTTAAGTAAAATTTAGAAATGTCATCTCAGCATCAAGGTCTGTAAAAGTACCGTCGCCATCAATGAAGTACATATAATGTTTATAGAAAAAAGAAAGGACAACGTATTTCATTACTTTAGTTAACGAGACGAAGGGCTGCTTGATCTTTCCAAGCTCCTCCAGCCGCAGTGACAGATTTGCAACATACGTATATGCACATATATATATATATATATATATATATATATATATATATATATATATATATATATATATAAAATCATGTACGTATGGTGGGATTAAGGTAGCGTTAGGATAGGATCGTAAGGAAGGAAGTTAGGGTTGTGAGAAGGAAGTTACTACTGTGTATACTCAGAGATTGTGGAACTATATGTGTATGAGAAAAACCTCCTAAAAAAACCTCATACAGGATAGACGCTAACGGGAATCGAACCTATTACCTCACGAATGCTAAACACATTACCACTGGCGCACTAGCTCGGCCTGTTTATATATTAAAAGGCTACCTTCTGTACACGATATAACCCTAAATGCATAATTCTAAATTATTATTAAAATCTCCTCCTCAGGGAGGATTTCTTCCGGGGAACACTAAAAATTAACGGCCCCAACTTTTCTTAATACTTCTTTGGTTTTTCTGTACTGTGCTATACTACTCCATATATTGAGAAAGTCAAAGCAACAAAAAAAACGCACTCCCACAAACAAAAATGTTCACTGAATGTATTAACGCTTTTATGTGTTGCGCTCTTCCAACCAGTCTAAAACCATAAATTAAAAAAACAAAACAATAAAAAAATTTCTCCCTAATCAAAAGCATCATAAATCGGTAAATATCAGCATTCATACGGCCACATTATGCAGATATTGCATTTTTATCAAAAGAAAATCTATTATCCTAATCAGTTTGCCAATTACCTATTAGACAGGTGCTTACAACAATAATATTTCAGCATCGGGATTAAAATCGTCCTGCCTTAACCCATCTTTGTGAAACTCGCCCATCACTGGAAAAATCTGGAACACTGAAACTGTGGCAGGATTTCTAACAAACAAAATACACCCAGGTACCACACATTAAAACACACCCAACGCGTTTCAATAGCTAAGCTGTCTTCATCAGCGGTCGGCTGCTGCTGCTGATAGCTTAGCTATTGAAACGCTTCGTTGTTTTTTTTAATTTTGTGTGGTATGTGGTTGTATTTTGTTTGTTATCTTTGTCATCACATATTTAAGTCATATTGATGTTACTAAGTAAAAAACTTAACATGTTAATAAAATATGATTTGATTAGACAATTAATTTTGTTTAGGTAACTTGCAAAAACTAGGAAACATGCCACGACTACATGTAGTGGAGGATTGTCAAATGCACAACTATATAAGTCAAAAAGGTTGGTGGAAGCTGATTTCAAATCAACATCCTAGACGTGCATATTGTTTTTGTTTTTGTATTAAATCGAATAAGGTTGTCAGAAGCCGGTTTCAAATCAACATCCTAGACTTGCATCTTGTTCTTGTTTTTGTGTTAAAGCGAATAATCAGGATCAATCAAAATTGGACATGAAAGTCGACTTGTATGTCTTTTATGTAATTAGTGGGTTTTTCCAAACAGTATTTGAATAGCGAAAGGATGTTATTGTTGGTTCCATAACTGGGAGTGCGTCAGTGCGAAGGTCCCGATCAAAAAGTGACCCACTTCTACTCCTATGCAGGAATGAAATTAACGGGAAGAAAATATGTAATCCGCAAGATGCTAAATTTAATTGATATAAATTAATTAACTAAACCTGGTCGCCTGCAAATAATGCTATTTTAAAGGTTATGATAGAATTAAAAATCACATTTCGTTTATTTCCTAAAAAAATGGTTCAAATAATTCAGTGTGAAACACACAAAGTCATTTTTGTTCCGAATAGATGTAGTGGAATGTAATACACGAAAAATGAGAACAATAAAGGAATGAGCAGTTTACAATTTTCAAAGATGCTAAACCCACGTGATGGTTAAATAGCAATCAATATTTGTGTTTCTAAATTAAAAGAAGGAAATTAAGAGATATGAACCTGGGTTAATGAGTGTCACTAGACCTTTTTAAATGCATATAAACTACAAACTTTGTACACAGTGTCTTTTATCGTTTAAACTTCTGTAATTAACATCAACTGGAGAATAAGACATTACTAGAAGTACAAAACTAATTTTGACTAACTTACAACATTTGTATTGAATAAAATTTTTAATTATGGTTAATGTAACAATTAACTACAATTTTACTAGTAAAATGAAATGATCCAAACAAATAACAGAATAACAACATGTGGTAAAATCTATGAACACGAATGCTGATGACAGTTATGTGGGGATATAGCTAACAATCAATGTTCCGTGGAACCTTTACCATTGCTACACGTATAATAAAAAAAAGGATTCGTGACATATGTTCCGAATGCATATATGTTTGAAAAGCAAAATAACACATAACTACATATTCACCTTAATCTTATGGAATTTACCAGAAGTGACAGTCCAAAGATGTATATAGTTGCAAGATATATAACATTTTATAAACAGTCTAGGTGAGCAAAATTGCAAAAAACATTCAATTTTTCAACTAAAAAGCTTCTTTATTCTTTCGCTTTAGCTAGAAGTAAGTTTACAAAGAATAGAAGTTAATCAATATCCCAGGTAAAGCTTAGCAATTAATCTAACGGAAAGAAGTTCACCTACCGTAAAATTTTTCTTTGGTAACTATTTATTTTCCACCCAAGGTTTGATCTAATAAATTGAGATACTTTATATGAAATGTTATTTTAATTCAATTCCAATATTATATCTGCAAAGGTAATGCTTCCATTTCATTGTAGATTTCGTACCAGACTTCAGATCAGGAATGTTAATCTATTATACGGGTTTATGCACTAGGGATTAATTATAGTAAAAATAAAAACGCCGGAAAGCTTCCTTCTGTCGGGTTTGTTGACATTAGGACTATTAAGTTGTTAGGATAATTTTATTAAAGGATTAGTGAATGTAATACATCAAAATCTCTTTTATTATAGTTTTACATTTGCTAAATCATCATTTGAGTAAAGCAATTACTCAGGCCAAAAGCAATAGTTGAAAATTTTAACTTAAAATGTGAACAAATATTGTAGGTTATATCTATATTAAAAAACGAACTAGAGTGAAAATACGAGTATTATCAAAATGAATACCATAGTTACCATTTCTTTTCTCCCAAGAATAACTGACCCTAGCAAGTGAGTTCTTATAACCATGTAACCTAGTCCATTCTTAAACTACGAGTTTTGTTTTTAAAGTAGTACTTCCCATGGTTAATGAAACTTTGGGTTTACACTTAACCTAACGCTTCTAATTAATATCCTTCATATTCTGCACCTGCTACGGTTCGCTCAATAGCTTTCCTAACAGCTTTATAGGGAAGACAATTTTTATGACAACCGTACCTAACATTGTTACGTGCAGAAACGGGAAGTTGAGAAAAAATAGATAGAAAAAGGATATAGGTCACTACTCACCTGCGGATGTAGGAAATTACCGGCGTCAGGCGGTTCGGGCGGCGTCAAAAAAATTCCGGTTAAATAAAATGGGCGCCAGGAGCCGCTCCCCAATAGAACAACTCACAGTTACCGTAGCTCCTGAATCACGATGTCAGAAAGAGGCGAGCAGGTAACCGTAGCAAAGAAAAGAGTGTTGCGGGATAAAACAAAACCTATAATTATTAAATCACAAAAAATACATATAAAAATAGAACGTGTTTCAAAATAAATAAATTCTAACAAAAGACAAATAAATAGGCAATTAACGTCCAAAATGAAGTAAGTGCGCAATTAAACAAAAGTAAAATTTATGAATGTATAACGTAGATACCTTGGTTAATTTTAAATTTAAAGAAAACAAAATGAAAAGAAAATAACGATAACACAAGTTTAAAAAAAATTATTTCGTAAAACCTTAAAAGTGTGAAAGTAAATTTTAATTATAAATAAATAGCAACCTGCTTAATCCTGAGGTAAAGCAGGGTTTTTTCTAATCGTAAAAGGTTAATACGCTAAATGGTAATTTAAATTCAAAAATACTTGTGTCCTAAAAAAGATTTAACGTAAGAATATTGAAAGACTGAAATTTCAATATCAAATTAAAAAGTTAAAACATGGAAACTATCTAGAGCTAAACTACTGTGCGTAGGCTTGTTTGATAGTTAATACGTCACAAAGATTAAAAGATACACAATTATAACTATAGATTGCAAACAGAAAAAAAAACAACGAGAAAGGGATTGGAAAAAGGGATTTCAGGTAAGGTTAGAGGTAAATAAAATTTTAGTGAAAGCAAGGAGTTATTCTAGTAGATTTCCTTATTTTAGTATTAAGGAAATGAGCAGAAAGGGACTGAGGTTATATGTATGAAAACTATGATTAAAAACGTCTGAACTTTTTATTGATTTCTACGATGATGGGTGATATCCTACTTAAGTTATTTTTCTACGGGATGGACCAAAGATGTATGAAAATGGAATTTCTAAGTAAGTTACAACATATTCAAGTACAGATGGTATACTCCTAAACTCCTTTAAGTTGTATAAAAAAATATAGAACAGTAACGACAATAACCAGGACAATAATAACTACAAGTACAACTGCGAGTTCAACGGCAAGTTTTAAGCAATGTTCTAGCTGAAAATTGTAATGTGTCACAGAATAATAGATTCACATAGTTCTAAGATGGAAGGCGAGCGGTTCGTGATAAACTGTATGAACGGTATACCTTAAAACCTCAATATGCGAAGAAAACAGTGAATACTCAGCACTCTTCAGTAGAAACTTTGTTTTCTTTGTGAAACAATTCCTTTTTAAAGATTCTTCGGGCGAAGATTGAAAATTAATTCAGAAACTTGTTTAGGAATGCTTCAGCAACAAAATATCAAAGTTAACTCAATCAAAAACTTTTATGTAAAAAGGAAGTGTTATCTATAAACTAGCCAAATGTGTGTTAAAATGAAGAGATTAGAAATTTTTAATGCCAAACGTAAAGTTAAAATGTAAGACATTATAAATTGTTGAAAAAGCCATTGTAAAAGTAAAAGGTGTTTTAAAAGTAAAGGCAACCAAAAGTGCTTCCAGGTGTATTTAATTGTATTGCATAAAGCTTAATAAAAAAAATATAAAATTTAATCCAAATCAAATGAGTAATTAAAAATTTGAGAAATATTTGTTACAACATTTATCATTTAATACAACCCTTAAAAATTTTTAAATTGGTACCATTGTTCGTTACTCAAATCGGACGTTTGTCTGGGGTTCTTCCTCTTTTCGGGTTTATGTCATACAGTTTGAATTTCAAAATCAATTGGAGAATGATTCACGATCCTGTCTTAACGAAATTTTCAATTTCGTTGAAAATTTTGTATGAATTGACCTTTAAATTTTGATTCACCATGTATATTCTTTAACTTTTTCGTTCTTATATGTTTGTCGTGTGCGTATCTCCCACCGGTCAATTTCAATTCTTAAATTTATTAATATTTAATTAATGTAATTCAATGTTTAACGTTTCAATTGCTCCCATAAGTATATAATTCCTGCTTTCGCTCATATTATTATTATTATTAGTACAATGTTGTAAGTTTCAATATTTGGCTTTCCTAACTTCAATTATTAGACAATTTATATCAAATTACTAGTTTAGGTAAGATATAATTTATTTAATTTCCTTGTTTTATCCGTTTCATTATTTTTAGCTCTCTATTTTCCGTTTCTTGATCGAACCTTAGGTAAAGGATCGCTTAATATTTTTAGAAAACGATATAGCAGAAGCTAATTAATTTGGTCACTCGATTTCTTACCCGCTCAGTCAGTCGCTCCATGATCTCCTTATTCGCACCGAAAGTTGCCTGTAATCTATACTTTATACAGATAGAACATACTGAACGCATCCTAGAAAGGTTCGGAGACCAAAGAGTCAATGAGAATGCTGGAAATTCGTCAAAAATACAAAACGTGGACCAAAGTAAAACTCTGCAGAAGTGATGAATAGGAGCAACGAAATAGTATGGGACGATTATGAAGTGAAGAAATGCTGACAAGAATATTTCGGAAAGCTGTACGGTAGTGAGGAAAATAAAACTGAAGAGTTTAATAAGAAGATAGAAGGGGTACTGAATATAACCGACGAGGATATTGGGTTAAACAAGATAGAGAAAATGCTAGGAAAGTTGAACAACGGCAACGGAGCAGGCGTGGATGAAATCACTGGTGCTAAAATAAGGCGGTGTAAAGCTTTTTCAAAGATTGTGTGAATTAATCAACGTATACCGTAAATGCGGGAAAGTGCCAAGTGATTGAAGGAACTCGATGATTGTACTACTGCATAAGGGTACGGCGAACAAGTGTGATTGCACTAAAATTTGGGACGTGCAGGGTGGCTTGATGCTAGGGAGAGGATGTATCGATCAGATGGTTGCTCTCCAGCAGGTGATTGAAAAGTGTTTTTAAGTGTCAAAAGGAAGCCCTACTGTACGTTTATAGACGTTGAGAAATCATGACAGAGTGAATAGAGAAAATCTGTGAGAAATATTAAATGAATATGGCGTAAGTAAATGTCTAATAAACGGAATAAGGGCAGTATATACCGGTAACTAGGCATGCATTCAGGTGAGAGGAGGTGTGAATGAATACTTTAATGTTAAGCAAGGAGTGCGGCAAGGCTATGTGACCTCACCGTGGTTGTTCAATATATACGAGTATCCCGTAAAGAATGGACCATAGTTCAGAGATAGTTTCCTTGGATTGAAATAATCTCGTTTTGGGCAACTTACTTTGGTCCAATTCTGCTACCTTAAAGAGTTATGACCACGAATATCTATTTACTTGCAAAGTAAAACATAGAGGGTGCCACCCAACACCTTACTCAAGTTTCTGGTTTCTGCAGTATTTTTTTGCGGATTAAGACATTGAAAGTGATATTTAAACCATTTGTAAAATACCTGTTTATATGGGCTATGATGACGTCACACATTGGCACCATCCTCATCCTATGTTTCTTTGTTTAGAAACTATAGACATTACTCCAGATGTTACAAATGGAAACTACCGAACTATTCTAGAGCAGCTCTAGCAAGCCGGACAAGGGAAAATATTTCTGTAACCATTAATTACACAGTTTTTCAAATAAATCTATGAAGTAAATCGAGAAATAAGCGAAACTTTTAAAGAAAATGAGGAATTGAAATATGTACTGAGGACAAAACTGTTATCAAAACATTTACATTTATATAATGGGTACATATATAAAAGTAAGATAAATATTTTAATTATGTGTGATTATCGTGAAAGTTTACATTTTCATATAGCTATGGATTGGTTTAGGTGCGCTAAGTACTTTCCAATCAGGTAACTCTTAAAGAAGAGATCTCTTCGAAAAGTAAAGACAGATAATTTAATAATGATTTATTAAATAACTAGGACATTTGGGTTAGGTAACTTAGTCAGGGTATTTGACCTTGGAAGAATGAAGAGCGAAACGAGTGACACAAATATCTGCGCCGTGGTTTCTAACGGAGCGGATCGAATTGTCTCTGCGAGCATTCGCAACTGAAAGTGAAACTGTGATAACCTATGCCAATACACGTATCAAACATTTTTTGTATAGGTTCCAAATATATATCTCGCACACTTCATTACTTTTTTGTACTTACGTCATGAGAGCCCGCAATTCGCTAGGTGTCGCACATGACATGTACATGACTGATTTTAAATTTATTTGTGAAACCTAGCGAATTGAGGGCTCTTATGACATAAGTACAAAAAGTTGACTATGATCATTAATAAATAAAGTTAGTGTACATCAGTACTAATACAATAAAATGCACACAAATTTAGGTTAAATCGAGTGAGATTCGCTCCCTCATAGCGTAGTTGGTAAAGCAGTTCTCTAGCAAGGAACAGATCGAGTCCCACTCGAGGAATTCTTTTTCTGTATGTATTTTTAAATTTTAATTTATATACAATTTGTATATTCAATGAACTTTATATATATATATATATATATATATATATATATATATATATATATATTATTAATTAAGTTTCCACGAGTGTTCATATTAAAAATTAAACGTATTTCGGCTTTAACTCGTGTTGTTTACAGTCTATTCGACGTTTCGAAAGCTTCTTTGCTCTCTTTTTCAACAAGGTTGACAAAGGTGAAACTAAATTCGACTTAATTTATGATACTTGACGTAAATTAATTTGAATTTCATTTCACCTTTGTCAACCTTCTTGAAAAAGAAAGCAAGGAAGCTTTCGAAACGTCGAATAGACTGTAACCAACACGAGTTAAACCCAAAATAAGTTTAATTTTTAATATACAGGGTGATTCGCGAGGAAGTGGCAATATTTTAAAGATATGTCGAGGAAGCCAAAAGAAGTAAAATAAACTCATATGTTTAAGTCCGATTTACATTTGTTTCAGGGATAATTGACTTTTTCTTAAAATGTCAAATCTCATCAATTTTTTGCCTATTACGAAGTACGTTGATGTATTGACCTTATGCACGTAATTCTGAGAGCGAAATCCAGAAAGGAAACTTTTAAAATAATTATTGCCCTTTTAGTAACTTTAAATTTGGCGGCTAATAAATTCTCACCAAGAACGTTCTCACTATCGCCAATATTTGCAAAATTCCCTAACAGGGTATTTATTTTTAAGAGTTGACTTTCTGGATTACGCAACCAGAACCTATGTGTAATTAGGCGAAAGTAGGCAACTGAAATGAAAACTGACAGTTAGTTGTTAAAGTGACAGTTGTTCAACATTAGTTTTATGAAGTTGTAAAAATGCCCCACAAATTTAGTCATAAAGAATATGCCGATATGATATTTGTTTATGGGTTCTGTAATGGTAGTAATGTTCGTGAAGAAGATATTCTGGATGTGGTAGACGAAAATCCAGAGATAAGTACAAGGCGCATCGCAATCCAATTTGAAATACCACAAACAATGGCTTGGAAAACACTTAAGCAACAAGGTTTGAACGCTTATCATTTGCAAAAAGTACAAAATCTCCACGAAGGCGATTATCCTTTAAGGCTACAATTTTGTCATTGGATTCGGGAAAACAGAAGATTGTGTAAATTAATGCTTCGAACATTTTTCGTAAATTAATGCTATTTTGTTTATTTTTGTAATTGATTTTGTAATAAATTTTTGTTTGCTTTTTAAATATCTCTGAAACAAATGAAAATCGGACTTGAACATATGAGTTTATTTTACTTATTTTGGCTTCCTCGACATATTTTTAAAATATTGCCACTTCTGCGAATCACCCTGTATATATATATATATATATATATATATATATATATATATATATATATATATATATATATATATATATATATATATATATACAGGGTGAATCTTATCTAATCCGCCAAAATTAAAGGCGTGCTAGAACTAATCATTCTAAGCAATAAAGTTCATATGTACATGGGTCCGGAAATGCTTCGTTTCGAGATACAGGGTGTCAAAGTTGAAAAAAATCGAGTTTTCTTCAATATCTTTCGACTGTTTCGAAATAGTTTCATGAAATTTCGTATACGGGGTTTTTGGGATGACAAATTCAAATTTGTGGTCCATTTGGTTGTCGTTTCTAGAGGCGCCAGCGGAACGATTTCGACCCCTTTAAATCGTAGCAATTTTTTTGCTACACTGTATGCCATTTTGGACTAGAAAATCGATTCTCCTATCTTTTCTTCTAAAAAGGTATATCTTAGTGATGTCGCTAGGAGCAACCCTTTCCGAGAAAAACGCTTTTAAAACTCATGATGCATACACATTTTCGGAGGGTATTTTTTTGACAGGTTTATCAATAGGAATGTTTAATTGTTACTAAGTAACTTACTTGTTTACTTATATACTTATCTGTCTCTTTGCGTTCATTGATAATAAAATTTTAATAAAAAATCCATAATTAAATACGATAGAATGCCTAGACATACAACATGTATACTTTTAATATTTTTTTTTTCTTTTTCTTTTTTTAATGTTGGATTTTTCTGGGAAATGGTTGCTCCTAGCGACTTCACTGAGATATACCTTTTTGTAGCAGAAAAGACAGGAGAATCGATTTTTTTAGTCCAAAATGGCATACAATGTAGCACAAAAAGTTGCAAAGATTTAAAGTGGTCGAAATGGTTGCCGCTGGCGCCCTCTAGAAACTACAACTAAATGGACCACAAATTTGAATTTGTCATCCCAAAAAAACCCCGTATACGAAATTTCATGAAACTATTTCGAAACAGTCGAAAGATATTGAAGAAAACGCGATTTTTTTTTCAACTTTGACACTCTGTATCTCGGAAACGAAGCATTTCCGGACCCATGTACAGGGTGTCCCAACGATAGAGTAAAGTAAGTTTATGCTTAACTAGAATTATTTGTGTAAATATTGTGTGGACCATGGGGTAGAGGTAAGAAGTGTGCATTTTTTTAAAATATTGGAAGTTATACAGGGTGCGCCAGAAAAGTAGGACGTGAAAAAGTATGATTTTTAAATAGAACACCCGTATTTGATTTTAGTTTTAATTCTACGTGTCCATACAAACATATTTTGTCATACAAAAGATTGGCTGAAAGTTTTTAGTTCTTGAGATATTCGCGTTTAAAGATTATTATGGTCATTTTCGTGGGGTTGATGAATGGGCAATTGTTCCGTTATTTCACAATAAAAAAAATTGATATTTCGTGTGAAAAATGAGTGATATTATACTAACGTTTAGACCGAGTAGTATTTCTAATTTTCTCAACAGGGTGTTTGTTATAACCATTCAAATTTGAAAATTCTCAAATTAAAAAAAATCAGTTTTTTTTAATTGCACACCCTATATATTTTTATTTCATTTTATTCGGGATTAAGAAATCTATCATTTTTGTCAAATATATCCTATATCTATCTTTGATAGTTTTCGAGGAATTTCGATTTTTCTCACTAGCTACGTTACATACGATACTATAACATTATTGTGGATCGTGGTAGCCATGGAAAACAATTGCGACGAAATAAAACAAACCACCTAAGCGAGAATATTAACAGTTTTTATTAATGAGAAACAGTAATTCAATAATTATTCAACATTGCGTCTTAGTAAATGCTCAAATAGACGGCCTTCTTGCTGAATACACATATTGAGCCTTTTCCTCATGTTCTGTCTCACTTCGGATAACATAAGAGGAGTCACTGTGCGACAAGCTTCGCGAATTCTATTTTTCATGTCCTCCCTTGTTGTAGGTTTAATAATATACACCCGATCTTTTATGTATCCCCATAGGAAAAAATCCACTGGAGATAAATCGCATGACCTGGGTGGCCATAATATAAAGCCATTACGTCCTATCCATTTCTCCGGGTATTGCTGGTTCAAGAATTCCCTTACGTCCCGATAAAAATGTGGAGGTGCACCATCCTGTTGCAACCACATATTTAGTCGTCCTTCTAAATTGATATCCTCAAGTAACAGGCAATTCTTCACGTAAGAAATGCAAATAGCTGCGGTCCGTTAATGGATCATCAAAAAAATAGGGACCGATAATTTGGTCATTAAGTATACCTCAGCACACATTTAGTGACCAATGATTTTGGTTTTGAACTTCTCGTAGCCAAAATGGATTATCAATGGCGTAATAGTGCATATTATGCCGATTTACAGCCCCATTGCTTTTAAACGTCGCCTCATCGGAAAACATTATGGAGCACAAAAAGTTGTTATTTAATTGCAGCCGTTGATTAATGATATTGCAGAATTCAATTCGTCTTGCAAAATCCTCTTCTCGCAATTCTTGATGAAGCTCAATGTGATAGGGATGGTACTTATATTTCAGCGTTGTTCGATTCACGTTTGATTTGGAGGTATCACATATCGTCGCTAATGTTCTAGAACTCACTTGGGGATTTTCTTGAATATTTAATAATATTTCAAGTTCTTTTTCTTCATTAGCTGCCCTTTTATTAACAACTTTACGTTTGAAGTATTTAACACTACCGCTAGAATCAAATCTATCCATCAAATTTTCCAAGCCAACAGTAGTAGGTATTCGACGTTCAGCATATTTCATTTTGTAGATGATTCGTTGTGCCAATAAAGGGTTTTTTTCAGCCTCGCCCAACACGTATATCATATCGATTAATTAATTTGTCGAATAATCCATAATTGATACAAGAATTGATAACAAGTTAAATGCGAAAACGACAAATTTAATATGTGTTTATTTTGACAAGTAGGAAACCTTTGTATCTTAGTAACGCAATTATTATTTTCCATGGCTACCAAGATCCATGCAATGCAATGTTATCGAAAATAAAGTAGCTAGTGTGAAAAAATCGAAATTCCTCGAAAACTATCAAAAATAGATATAGGATATATTTAACAAAAATGATAGATTTTTTAATCCCGAATAAAATGAAATAAAAATATATAGGGTGTGCAATTAAAAAAAACTGATTTTTTTAATTTGAGAATTTTCAAATTTGAATGGTTATAACAAACACCCTGTTGAGAAAATTAGAAATACTACTCGGTCTAAACGTTAGTATAATATCACTCATTTTCACACGAAATATCAATTTTTTATTGTGAAATAACGGAACAATTGCCCATTCATCAACCCCCCGAAAATGACCATAATAATCTTTAAACGCGAATATCTCAAGAACTAAAAACTTTCAGCCAATCTTTTTGTATGACAAAATATGTTTGTATGGACACGTAGAATTAAAAACTAAAATCTATTTAAAAAAAAATTCTATTTAAAAAAATCATACTTTTTCACGCCCTGCTTTTCTGGCGCACCCTGTATAACTTCCAATATTTTAAAAAAATGCACACTTCTTACCTCTACCCCATGGTCCATACAATATTTACACAAATAATTCTAGTTAAGCATAAACTTACTTTACTCTATCGTTGGGACACCCTGTACATGTGAACTTTTTTGCTTAGAATGATGAGTTCTAGTACTTCTTTAATTTTGGCGGATTAGATAAGATTCACCTGTATATATATATATATATATATATATATATATATATATATAAGGGTGTCCAGTTTAAGATGAAATGCATGGGGATATTGGAAACCGTTAGAGATACGAAGATGGTTAAATGGAGAAAAAGTTGCGTCATTATATGCCCAAGAAGTAACCATGGTTACATGTCAAAAATCCTTCCATTTACTAGACACAGGGTGATAACTGAAAATATGCGTTTTCTAAAATCGCTATATCTTGTTTCTTGCAAGAGATACATCCACGATTTTTGCAGGATGGGGTAACAGGTAGCGAGGATTTCAAAATGATTTTGAAAAAATCTAGGCCTACTAGATTTTGAGTTAATGCACGCAACTTTCGATTTTATTATGGACGCCATATTGAATTTTTGCATTTTGAATTCTTCATAAAAATGCTTTTCAACCATATATCATATGTTTATAATCTGCCAATGAGAAAGTGTCAAATTACACAATTAAATTTATATCAAAGCAACCTTGACATATTATGTATTTTAATTAAATGAAAATTAATCTACAAATTAAACTAACTATTGAGAACAATATTATTGATTATTAACATAAATCATAATAATAAAAGTGACAAAAACAACAAAAATAAAATTTAATATTATACTGAATTTTACTATTAATTAATCAAATGCTCGAATAAACCTTCATTCTCCTGCAAACACCATCTGCATCGAGTTAGCACTGCATCACAAGAGTTCCTTATCATCTCGCATTTTGAATTCTTCATAAAAATGCCTTTCAACCATATATCAGATGTTTATAATCTGCCAATGAGAAAGTGTCAAATTACACAATTAAATTTATATCAAACTAGGCCTTTGCCAATCAACCATCTATTCAATTATTGCAAGAGAATGGAGGTTTATTCGAGCATTTGATTAATTAATAGTAAAATTCGGTATAATATTAAATTTTATTTTTTGTTGTTTTTTGTCACTTTTATTATTATGATTTATGTTAATAATCAATAATATTGTTCTCAATAGTTAGTTTAATTTGTAGATTAATTTTCATTTAATTAAAATACATAATATGTCAAGGTTGCTTTGATATAAATTTAATTGTGTAATTTGACACTTTCTCATTGGCAGATTATAAACATATGATATATGGTTGAAAAGCATTTTTTATGAAGAATTCAAAAATGTGAAAATCCAATATGGCGTCCATAAGAAAATCGAAAGTTCCGTGCATTATCTCAAAATCTAGTAGGCCTAGATTTTTTTCAAAATCATTTTTGAAATCCTCGCTACCTGTTACCCCCATCTTGCAAAAATCGTGGATGTATCTCTTGCAAGAAACAAGATATAGAGATTTTTAGAAAACGCATATTTTCAGTTATCACCCTGTGTCTAGTAAATGGAAGGGATTTTTTGACATGTAACCATGGTTACTTCTTGGGCATATAATGACGCAACTTTTTCTCCATTTAACCATCTTCGTATCTCTAACGGTTTCCAATATCCCCATGCATTTCATCTTAAACTGGACACCCTGTATATATATATATATATATATATATATATATATATATATATATATATATATATATATATATATATATATACATAAGTGGGAAGATACGCTTTATTTCTATAGACGAATTTTTACAAGAACTGCAAACATTTTGAAAAATAGATTAATTTGTTCCCAAAAGCGCTTATCTCAAAATGTATAAGTTATAACATATTCTTTAATTAATGAAGGTTTGAGATAGAATAAAACATTTTGTTTATGGTTCAACTAGAGTAGTTATCATATATCGAAAGCACGTAGTCGATAGGTAGGCTAAGGACTAAGTTACAGCGTTCACGGGCAGTCATACATACGGAAAATCGAGGACGTTAGCACTTCCCACATTTTTCGTGAGTCTCGCTCAGAACAAATAAAACAATTTCAATAACATTTATCATTTTTTAGTATTTTTAGAGATACATATCATAAAAACTGAGACCGCGAACACAATTTTACCTATTATTCTCCATCAAGCAAGTTTAATTTATTACTGGTTCAGTTCGCGTGTTTGGTTGCTGGACAATCTAGTATATAGACAACAGGTCAAAAATTTACTTTCAAAATTTTATTTGAATTCCTTATATCTTGCATATTTACTATTAAAAATAAATTTTATTAAATAAAAAATTAATCGCACTAGCGTTGTTGTCGATATGATAATAATGATGGGTGCTTCGTGATGAACCCGCCGTATTTGGATAGAGTGTTTAGGGAACCAATGCAAACAAAACGAGTCAGTTAGTTATTCGATCCACTGGTGCCTCTCTTGTGTTCACTTTTGTTTTATAAACTAATGACTCCAGTAATCTCCAAAGGCAATAATCAAGAGGGCTGAGGTCTGGTGACCTTGGTGGCCAATTCTGAAAACCCCTACGGTACATCCACTTTGAGGAAACCGATTATTTAGACGATTGATCATATCATAAATAAAATGAAGTACGTCGTGCACTAGATTTGTCAAGTCATTTTCTAAGAATTCTAAATACCTGTCTCCCGTCAGACGCTCTTGGAAAAAAAAATGGGCCGAGTAATTGATTAGTAATTGAGTAATTGATTATTAATCGTACCACACACACTCTAACGCTGAGTCGATGTTGAAAGTTGCTTTCCACCGTGACATGCGGATTTTCATCTGATCAGCGATGTTCGTCCATTGCGATTTCTGTTTACCCAATGCCAAAAATTGCAATCGCTGAGCATAATCACCTTCGTGAAGATTTGAACGGGTTGGATATGTAACAGTTTTAAACCATTTCTGCAAAAATTCTTCCATGTAGTGGTTTGATTAATTAGAAGGAAAATTGTAATGCGCCTTGTATTCACAGAACGACTACGCTCTGGTATGTTAAGAATTACTTCTTCTATGTCTACATCGGGACCAAATTGCCTTTCAGATACACTTATTGCACAGGGAAATAATTCGGCATCACCTGCATTGTTGAAGACATTCTGAAATACATTTCGATCCGGGGATCTTCTATTGGAAAAACGACGGCGATACTCGGCAACTGCACGAGTAGCGTTACCATTGCAAAACCCATAAATAAAAATAATATCTGCATATGTGGCAGGCGTTGAAAATTACGTTTTAACTAAATTTACCTAAACTTTAACACAATTTGGATAGAAAACAATTGTTTTACTTTATGAACGTCAAGACTAATGTGACAATTATAAATCTGACAAATTGCATGCAAGGCTTACTTACTCAACATAAAATAGGAAATCTTAATAGACACAACCTTCACTTTTCTTGATTAAAATCTATTTTTAATAATTACTCAGTAGCGATTGACATTTGACCATATGTTTATTAGACTGTTTTTGTTTGCTTTGGTTATCTGAGCATGATATCAAAATACGGGGGTACCTCACGAATCACCTTGTATATTATAACGATTTGCTCAGTTTGATAAATGAAAGTGTCAGTTGTGAAAAAAATATACCTATTTATGTATACAAACATCGTGATAAATCGCAACCGCAGTAATTAAGTGATTTTCTTGGTTTAATGTTTGTGTAACATTAATTTTAAACATTTTTCTACCTTTTTTCAGAAAATGATGATTGTATAATAAATGCTCCTCTAAAATATCAATTAGTTTTAGAATAACGTCGTGACAGTAATACAAAGTTAGAGTCTAGATCTCAAACATATCTGGATCTCAAAGTCTATTTTGTTACAATTGTATTATTAATTCATTGTAAAACAGTTCATGAAACAAAGGGATGTTTTGTTACTATGAAACTAAACACATATTTTGAAAGGTGCATGTGCTCATAACATTTAACTATATCCTGGAGAGACTGAAACAATGCTTTAAACTTGAACATTGTTGACTGTTTAGTTATGAAATAAGCTACTTCAACGGAATTGTTTGAGTAGAAGTTTCATTTATCATATATTTTGATTGCTTTTATTTTATTTTCGAATATACAATGTTGAAATAGGTATGTTCTATTAAGCTAATCAAAATATCATCATATTTGGCATGCTATAGAAGTAGCTTACGAAAGAATTTAAACAAATTTAATATTATATACCACTAATATCCATTTTACTGTTGATCCTAATGAGAACACCTCCAAACTACTATTAAGGACATTAGTGATGTATTCTTATGAAGAAATATATGATTTTATTAAATTTACTAATGTTAAGGTTTTGGTTCACGAATAGCCTTTAGTTTGGCTTCAAAAGTGTGCTACTAAAGGCCAATTGTCAATTTTAGCATGATAATGTATTCTGATCGTTTAATTTTTTTTCAAAGTTGCACTTTTACGGAGAATGCTAAATTGTGTCTAAGCCAAAACAGCGTATATGGCACAGGACTAAAGTGCTTGTTTTTCCGTCAAAATCAGTAAGTATTTCTATCACTAGCGAGTATGAGCATAATTTAACAGATAAATTGAAAAGTTAATAGCACCAAACTAAAAATTGTGACATTTTGCCGGACTAGGCCACAAACAGTGAGCTTCTGCACAATTTTTAGGACTGGATTGTCGGTACACAAAAAACAATTGGCATAAAGCACACTGATACAGCTTTTTATTGTTGATCCTATTAACAGAACTGGTTCAAGCTGTCCAAATAAATTGACTTGAAAAAAAATTTTCAGGTCATAAACTCTTTCGTCAAAAAACAGTTCAATTTTCAAATTAGTCATTAGTTACTTAGATATGTAGATAACTGGATACGTAGATACGTAGATACGTAGATATGTAGATACGTAGATACGTAGATACGTAGATACGTAGATACGTAGATACGTAGATACATAGATACGCAGATACGTAGATACGTAGATACGTAGATACGTAGATACGTAGATACGTAGATACGCAGATATATAGATACGTAGATACGTATCAGATCATAAACTCTTTCGTCAAAAAATAGTTCAATTTTCAAATTAGTCATTAGTTACTTAGATATGTAGATAACTGGATACATAGATACGTAGATACGTAGATATGTAGATATGTAGATACGTAGATACGTAGATACGTAGATACGTAGATACATAGATACGTAGATACGTAGATACGTAGATACGTAGATACGCAGATATATAGATACGTAGATACGTAGTTGTGAGATACGTAGTTTCGATATTGTGTAACTGCGTAAATATGTAGCTACGAAGATATGTAGTTACGTAGTTACGTAGTTACGTAGTTACGTAGTTACGTAGTTACGTAGTTACGTAGTTACGTAGTTACGTAGTTACGTAGTTACGTAGTTACGTAGTTACGTAGTTACGTAGTTACGTAGTTACGTAGTTACGTAGTTACGTAGTTATGTAGTTACGTAGTTACGTAGTTACGTAGAATATAATTTGATTAATAAAGGGTGCTTGATGAATTTAACAAATAACTCTGAAATTTATGTTGGTTTACGCATAAAATGGAACGAAAATAATTAAAATTAACCGAGATTGGACAATAAATGTATAAAATACCGGAGAAGACGAAAATATAGGACAAGGTAGTCTTAATTTAACGTCAAAGCAAAATTGTTGATGACACGCGTGGTCATTTTGATGTGATAAATTTTACAATAATTTCAAACTGAGGATTAAAATTTTTGCGCCGTTGATCATTAAAAATAGGGCGACTTAAACTATTAGCGATTGTGTATTATTGTTAAAAATCCCTAGAAGTCCTATAACTGAATATGACCAATTAATGACTAATGTTTTGTTAAAGCATTCAATTTAAACGGGAGACGTTTAATACTTCGGTGTGCTGAACTTAATACATTTTAAAAGGAACAAATAATAGACATCGTACATTAATAACTAAAAATTTAGATGAATAAATGGTCGAAGGACGTATTTTACAGTTAGTTGGTGTTAATTTATGTAAGTGTAAATTGAAATCGGATAGTACTGGCGATTAAAGGGTGAAAGTGAAATGAACTTACATTTTTCCATACATCAGTAAGCGAACTCAGGTGTATAAATTTGTGAATAAAGGATTATGTGTGCCTTAATTACCAGAAGGGACAGAAGTTAGTTAGTCAAGATTCAATTAAGTTTCAAAAAGATATGAACGGTATTATACAGTATTGTTTTGAGAATATATTACAACTGTGTGCAAGTGTGTGTATTCAAGAGGAGATGCCTAATATTGGATTACATATTGTCAATTAAGTAAGATATTTTTATCTTCAGTATATAATTTTGATATCAGTTATGTACTGAAATTAAATTTAAAGTTAAAATACGTTATAAAAGGTTTGTTTCGTTGAGTGAATTAATCGAGTGTTGGAACAAGTCTATTGAATTATTAGCGCGGTACTCTAGCAAAGTACAGGTCGTAGGCTCAAAACCTACTCGATGTAAACCTTTATTTATGTATTTAATAAAATTAATAATAATTTTTAGTGACCAATGAATGATTATGCATATAACTTAAAGAGCTATATACAGAGGTGTTAGGTTTTGTTTAAGATTTACAATGTTTATTTTGATAAAATCATGTAAATAAATTGTTGAAATTATATTGTTCAGTTTGAACGGTAATAATGTGGGTTTACTTTTGTGATCAATCATTTGATTGTATACAAATAAAAGTTAATACCAAAATAATAGTTCATCGATAAGACTGATTAAGAATTCCATCTATATGTGAATTAATTGTGACTTTGATATCCTAACATAATTGGCCTTTAGGAGACAATATTAAATAACTAATATTTATTACCCTGTATAAATTAATTGTTTATTAGAGTGATCAATAAGTAAAGTTAACAACAAAATTAGTTATTGTCAGACAAAGGCTTTAGCACGTTAGTTGTGTAAATAATTATTAATTACGAATTGAGTCATTTACTTTGATCAATTCCAATTTGAAGTAATATTATAATTTATAGGTTAGTAGTAAATGAAATAAAGTTAAAAAGTTAAACAGAACGTTGTATGAGTTGATAGATAAATAATGTTATTGTGACCTTATAATATCAAATATTAATAACCTTCAGCAGAGTTCACTATTGAATTTATATTTAAACTGGTTTGCATAAAGTGACATTGAAAAACTCGAAGCACAATTTAAATTAAAGGCATCTTACCTGAAGTGAGCAGAATTTAATTTGTATCAGTAACTGATATTGGAAATAAGTTTTGGGCTTCCTAAAAGTAAAATTCAAATTTATTAAGTTCTGCTTGTTATTTGTCAAAATTTAAACAACTAACATTGACTGTAGATTATAATTACATTAGTTATAATCATACATTTAAGATCTAACCTGGGCGAATAATAAATTTTTTAGCTTATCCAATATGTTATAAATTTGTCGCTAAAGTGGATGCACTGTTTAAGTCTTAACTTCTTATTTTTCAACGAGTGTTAAGAAGTTAACATTACAAATTAGCACCGAATGTGGGGCTTGTGGGTCATTACAATTTGTCGCCCAATGTATCGGCATAAATTTGCGAAGCTGAAGTTTTTCCCATATATCAATATACCATTTTGCTATAAAATAAATACAATAATTTGTTATTGAAATGTGTCCACAGTAACGTTAATGATTAATTCCTTGCCAGTCATGTCAAGAAATCGTTACTTTAAATACATAAACCAAAGAGTGGCATATAACTAAATATATAAACTTTCTAGTTTATGTATTTAATTTGATATTTTTCAACAAATATTGTCGGTAGCGGACCGCGAAAATTTATTATTGCAACAAACATGTTTTAAATCGAAATTTTTACCGCGATAGGAAAGTTAATTAATGGGGTTTCACAAATTTTGTTAAATATTAAGTCGTTATTTGAGCATGGTTTTCGGGATATCTTATTTTTTAAACTAAATATTTGACTAAGGGTTGAAAAACGTGTATTTGAGGTTTAACTAGCAGGTGTACGCTTAAGCTGCTTTACTGAATGGGCGTAACGAATCATTGGAATATATTTCTTGCATGTACATTTTATTTTTAATTAGCCAACGTTAATTGTCTTTTCTTTCGGGTGTTAGTTTTAATGTGTTTTTCAAATAGGAATCTATAAATAACAGTCACCGCGTATGTTAACGATTTGGGTCTGTGATCCATTAAAGGAACATATATTCAAATGTAAGTAGTTATTTTTATATAAATTAAGGCTGGCAGCAATTAATTCGACAAGCCTATATAACGTATTAAAAATCGAGCATTGCCTTGCAAAGGTATCTCATTCTCACGCGGGCTCATTAAGATGAAATCTGCTAAAATAAAAGACAGTACAGGGCTCCCTCACTCTTGTATTTGTGCGAATTAACATTGTTGTTTGTTGTTTATATTTATATTTGTGTAGAGGTGGGCCTGGAGAACGGGTACAGGATAATGCTTGGTTACTAATTGTAATGGGCAATTGCCAAGTGGTTACATACTCCCGGTTCCAGATGACCATTAAACACCTCGTATTCTATTTTTTATTGTTTTTATTGCTGTATAGCTGAATGTGTAACCTGCGAAAGGGGCACTGTATTTTTCTAGCGCACTCAAACTTGTACATCGGTCACGATTTATTTACAACTTGCCTTTGTAAGGCTTTGTTTAATGAGTTTGTTTTGTGACAGTTTGTTAAGTAGAATTGTTTGCCTGCGAACTAATTTATCTTTACATGCAATTTATTGTAATTTTACGTATGTATTTTATGCTTGAGTAGCCACTAAACAATTGTGCGTGTAAATTCGTAGTCTATTTTCGTATGTCCTTGCCTTTACCTTATTACCACCTGTGCAATTTTACTGTTGTTGTACTTTATATGTACCGTAATTTGCCTTATTGTTTTATGTGCTTATTTACATAAAGACCGGCATCATTGGTTTTAAAGGGCCACATGTTTGGTATTACGATTTTGATTCTGATTATTTATGACACAATTGTGGGTGTGAGTGTATGTATTTGTTTTGTATTTATGTGTAACTAAACCGTTTTTAATTTGTTTTTCTCTTAATGTTATAATTTTGTACGCACTTTAACCTGATTTAATGGTGTTGTGTTACATATTTAATCCTTTCATTGTTTTCTTTTTTGGGTTATTTGATTTATTAATGTACTTGTGCAATTACTTATTTATGAATAAAGTGGGTTTTGTTGGTGGTTCTTTCAATAGTATATTACGGGCTGAACCATCATTACGCAAAGCTCGTTAATTTTAATTCGAGTAGTTTCATTGTTTACCTGCCCCACATGATGCAACACTTATCCTCGTCCAGACTATCTCAGTCAAATAGCACAACGTACCTACCACTAACGGTCACGTCGTTTGATCAGATTTGAGGTTTGCGAGTAATTAAATATCAGACTGGCAAATAAATTCTAATGTTTTTATTATTGCCAGGAAAGTCAAAGTAAGGCAAGCAATTAATTTGAGTAATAGTAACATTATTGTCAGTAAAGTCAAGATAAATCACTTAGCAATTGCTTTGTTCTTGAATTTACAATCTTGCAAATAAGTTCAAATTACACTTTTCAAGATAGAGTACCTGGGGGACGCTACAATATTTCAAAATTTTATTTTTTTGTTAACGATTACAAAAAAAAATTTGTTCGCAACACGTATGCGGTCACATTTTTTGTGCTCGGACTTATATTTTATCCCTCGGTCACGCCTCGGGTTAAAAAAGAGTGGCCTGGCACCAAGATATGTATAAACTGCGCACTAGTTGCGAAAATAACTATTTTTCGTCAATCTACAGTACGAATTAAATCTTTTTATGTTTCCTGGGAAGAAATAAAATAAACATGACTAATTTCATAAACTGTTGCTTTCACATTGATGTTTCACGCACTTTTACAACGTTTCAAGATAAAAGTATTTAAAATTAAAGTAATGTGGGTTGTCTAAACGTAAGCGTATTGGTAATAGATGGAATTGCTTTTTTTAAGGGGTTTAATTATATGCCCGGAACTTTCACTACATGTGTAAAATCACTTTTAAATGTATAAAACGATGAGTAAGGTAATTTAATGTAATAAACACGTGCATTATTCATACATTACTATTTAAATTAATTTGATACGTTTGTAAAACTCTGTGATTTACAAAAAGAAATGACTGAACCAGAAAGGTAAAATATGTCTTAAAGGTAAAGGAAATATCCCCACAAGATGTATTTATCAATAACATTTAGTGTTCGTGTTTGCCATAGTACAAACGTTTCATTTAGTTAAAGATATTTCAAGCGTAACGTTGAAATTTGAATTATATTACAAGCACTTAGATATGAAGCAACTGGAAGTAATAATCATTACAGCGTTGGTTCAACCTCTACATTTAATATTACTTTAGTTTTCACATTTAAGAAATATTAAATGATTTTTAGCGTAAACAGAATCTAAATGTAAAAACAATTTAACATGGTCGGTTTTAAAATATGCCAATGAAATTTAAAATTGAATAAAATTAGCTTTGGATGATATGGTAATTAATAAAGTGATATTTTTTTTTGTGTAAGTAAAAATTGGAAGAGTAAAATTTTAGACTTTTAGGTTTGCGCGCTTAATTAATTACAACCTATAAACATCAGGAATAGTCCCTAAGTGCTTCAGTTATTTGATCTGTTAAGTGGAATTTCCATCTAAATATCCATAGCTTTTGAACACTAAGTTTACAGAAGATAAAAGGTAACAGCAAACGGAAGTTTTACCCCATTATGTCAAAACCTTATTGTGTAAGTCCATATTGCATAATATTTGAGTTTACAGATAATAATAAGGGCTTATAGGGATGGAAGTACTTCACTAAAAAAGGATTGGTAACGATTTGGTTTTTTTTACAGAGCTTCTAACATCTCTAATTCGACAGGGTCAAATTTTCGTTTTCTTCCAGGAGGGTTCGGTCGTTAGAAAACAATTTTTGAACTGTAATCCTAAGTTTCGTCCGGGCTTTGGTTGTTTTGTCCGTCATTTTCTTCAATAACGTCCACATCATTGGCATTTGCGACATCCAGTAAAAGAGTTTCGTTCGTTCCTCGGCGTTGAAATATTTTTTCTAGAAACTGCAGCTGTGATTCGTAAATGTACGCTTTTACGGATTTCGCTCCATCTCATGGTTTTTTGGCTTCTTAATTTTTCGCACGTGAATTTCTGAATGAATCTCATTTATTTACCTGCAAAAAACGCTAAACAAGTGAAATTGTACATAAAAAGTTAAAACATCTCGTATGTATTTTGTTTCACGGATTTGCACTACAGTTGCCTCCTTGGGATTTCGACTATCAACAAAATTGTCAGAGAAGTTTGCCGTGCCATCTGGACAGTGATGTGCTCAGAATGTATTCCCGTGCCAACAAGCAAAAAAAAAAATTGGGTGACAATTTAAGAAAAATTTGAAAGACGGGCTAATTTCCCAAATTGCATTGGGGCAGTTGATGGTAAGCATGTAAGAACAGTTCACCCTCTCAACTCAATGCATCTCAACTATAAGGGATTATTTTAGGCTTTTAGCTTTTTCGCCTGTCATTTTCACGTTTAGCCTTGTATTGGTTTGAGTTGTTAGTATGGGGTGGTTGCGATACTCAAACTTCAATTATTAACTCGGAACGTCTATAGCTGAATACGAACATTAATCGAATGTACGCTCCTGTTCAACGGCTTGTGGTGTTACTTGCGACTTTACGGATGAAAGACGCATAGGCATTTGCCGAAGGATGAAATTACTTCACGATTTTGTTTAACAGGAATATGTGTAACGACAGGCACTGAAAACAGTAGAAAGTCAATTTACGACTGCTTGCTGGTTAATCTTTAAATTTTCCTAACTTGCGTAACGCGGGTGTCAATTAACTGAAGTTGATTTCAGTCTATATTTGTAGATGCTAATATCTATAATTTATAAACTGTCAGACTGAGATTTGCATATGCTAATATTAATCATAATTCAAACGGACTTATTGTTGCTTTCTGTACAGTCAATCTGAAAGCAAATCATTTAAATTTGGAACCATTCTTAGCTACTCCTCTGTGTATTTAATTAACCTTGTAATAATCAAATGCACCGATTAAATACTTTATTTAATTCCTAAGAGTAATCAATTTTTGACATATTTATTAGCTAATTGCAATGATGCTGTAGCTTACTAATTGATTCTGCATTATAAGTGTTTTGTAAACTGTGGTTCCATGTTAGTTCAGTTACTCGCACTATTTCCACAGTTTTGCTTTTATAGCGCGACGTTTCGGAAGCGGACTATGCTTTCGCCATCTGAGAAGGGCTGATTTAGCACTTGAGTCGAATTCATACGTTATGATTTTTCCCAAATACTTGACTACTGTCAGATTCTAATAGTACCTTTCACTTACAAGTCTGACACCTTTACCGCTGAGCCACTGAGTAATTCAATATATTCAATATATTCAATGTATTCAATATATTCAATATATTCAATATATCCAATATATTCAATATATTCAATATATTCAATATATTCAACTTTTTCGTGATTGCGTAGTAATTTATTGGGCATGTTGCTCCGTAACCTATTGCGCAGGTGTATTGCGCTTAAGCCCCTTGCGCATTATTGGAATCCATATGAGTTTCATTTCTTGATCTTTCTGTTTAGCCTTTACCGATGTTGTTCTTATCTTCCAGAGTTCCCACTTTGAGTGATCTACGGATCTCTCCTATGTATGCTATGCCGCATTCACACGGTAGCTTGTATACACAATTCTTGCAGTTCTGGTCTTCATTGACTAGTTTGGTTTTTACACGTGTGTTTTCCTTATTGCTATCTACCCCTTTTCAGGGTTATGGATGTGGATTTAAAGCCTGTGCACATTTCTTGGGAAAGAAGTCCCCCACGAACCCAGTGCTCTGTCATGTTGAGTGTGCAGCCTATTGTGCATTGCACATACGATCTCTTACTAGCCACATACTTGTCTCTCACGAAGACCTAGTTTGATTTGACTATATTAATTTTCAAAATGTATGGGTTTCAATAATTTTTGTTTCGGTTTAAAGATAAATATTTACTTTCTAGTTAATTTTTTTATTAGTAGTAGCTAGTAATTGGGTTATTAGGCACAAAAATAGAGTCAATCAAAATACTGCATTTATTAAAAACTCTTGACTCGGTCTATATTTCTACTTCTTACCTCCTTACGTGCTGGGGAAGTAGACAAATCATTGTCCGGTAATAGGACGATACCGGTAATAGGGAATGCTACATCGTCCAGCCAGTCACCGGCCTGCCCGCTATGGTATTACTCAAAAGAACAATAAAATTGCCTTGGATCGACCTGGCTACAAGGCGCGTCAAGGTTGAAACAGACAGGCCCCGTTGCTGACGACTGCAAGGAATCAATGGTGAGTCGGTACGTGAAATATTAGAGATATGCGTGGTTATGAATTTGAAATTGCCAATGTAATGTACGAAAGGCAGCTTGATGTTATGTGTGTATCGGAGACATTGAAAGAATGAACAATGCAAGATTAACAAAGCAAATACATGTGGGTGAGGTTAAAGGTAAGGCGAGGTGTGGTAGACCGCGTAAAACTGGGCTGAATGTAGTAGAATGTATGATAAAAGAACAGAAGATAAGGAGTTTTAAAAATAAAAGGACCTGCCAGAGAATCTTGCGGAAGCTACGGAGGTATGCGTAGATAGGAAAGCATGGAGAATGATTGTGAATAAAAAATAAATAATAGGCACGGATTGTTTTGCATACCCTGCAAGGGAATGGTGTGATGGTTAAGTTAAGCTTAACCTTTTCATGCTACGTCTGAAGGATCTACACTGTTGTATTAAGCAAAGTGAACGTGAGATCAGGTTAAAAGGATTGGCTTAACTGGGGGTACAAAGTAAAATAGATTCGTTTGCTATTAAACAGTGAAGGAAGTGGAATATTTAGATGTGTTAATCGTGAAGTGATAAAGTTATTGAGTGAAGATGAAAACAAATCATATCAACATCTTGCGTGTGTGTGCGTTTGCGCACACGAACACGTACACGTACACGCACGCACACGCACACGCACACGCACACGCACACGCACACTCACACTCACACGCACACCCACACGCACACGCACACGCACACGCACACGCACACGCACACGCACACGCACACGCACACGCACACGCACACGCACACGCACACGCACACGCACACGCACACGCACACGCACTCGCACACGCACACGCACACGCACAGCACACGATCACGCACACGTACAAACACTCGCACACGCACATGCACACGCATACGCACACGTACACGCACACGCACGCGCACGCGCACACGCACACGCACACGCACACACGCACACGCACACGCACGCGCACACGCACACGCACACGCACACGCACACGCACACACACACACACACACACACACACACACACACACACACACATACACATACTCACACGCACATTCACACCATGGCCGATCTTGGCGAAAATTTTTCAAACGTTGTAAAAGGTATATGTCGATTCAGCGTTAGTGATGAAAAGTCGAGTGCATAATCTTTTATACTTGCATATGTATATGTAGGTTAGAAGGTAAAAATTACTATTAAAGTTAATCTTAATATTCACTTTGTAGGTTGAAAGATCATGTGTTGTTCCACACCAGATTTTTTTTGTACAGTTATACTTACAAGCATCCTGTATAATACATCTTATGTTACTATTGGCTTTTTTATAATGTTGCCTTGAGATTGGATTAGACAAGACAATGACAAAATTTAATTGCGTTTATTTCGTACATATAATATAGATCTTTCTTGCCGTTACTGTTTATTTCGCTGTTAATCATCATTTATTCATTGCTATTTAATAATAAGGTTTTCGACTTGACCCAATGTGAATTATGCTTGCGGACTTTTATCGATGAATGTGAAATATTGATTTTGTATTTAAAAATTCGTATCTATCAGTTTGTGGGAGTATGATTGCTACTGTTTTTATATATGTACCGTTTAACAATTCGGTTTAAAAATCAATTATTGTTTTAATTATTTCCGATTATTGTCGGTAACCATAAATATTGTTTCAATTAGGATTGATAGTATTTTCTAATCGTGTGTTCAAAGAGTACTTAATGCAATCTATTACATACTACGTAAATTATACGAGGTTGATACAGAATCTTCAGAGTCTTTATGAACCAAGTAAGCGAATAATTTGCATTTGCACGATCTAGCAAGGTTATCAACTGAGCTTAAGATAATTTTATTTTAAGTTTAGATCGTCGTAGCGTTCATAAGGCAGTTACCCTCGATTTTGAGTTTTGTTTTATGGTAAATGTAACGTGTTTGATGTAGGATTTCAGCTATTTTTCGACTTGTCTCGAACCCGCCCATATAAATTGTAGTTATTCATTCGGCACCCTGATTTTGTTTATAAGAACTGCACGAGTATACCACGGGTTGATCGTGTAACAGCACCGTTTTATTCTGTTGAAATTAAAGTTTGCGACCATACAGAAGATTTATAACACGCCCGTCAACACGATTAGTTCATATGTCCTGAATATATTCGAAAATTAACGATGAGTCATGTGTCGTTTTTAAAATATAACTTTTGTTGTTCGTAAACAAGTTGCAAAAAAATCTGGGTGTTTAGGCATCAATTATGTGCCGTTCACATTCAATTCTGGTAAAACAAAACTTAGTACCAGATCTAAAGATTGTAGATTTCAAACAGCTACGTTGGTACGAATACAAACTGGGCTCCTTGATCGTTCCCAACCACGATAGAACCATTTTTCAATGGTACGTGTTTTTCCTTACACTTATGACTTTTCAGTTACGATCAATTGAAATATCGCCCTTAGGTGTGAATTTGAACTTTTCAGTTTTTGTTTCTTAAACCTTTGGACTATGATGATACGCAAAATTTCGTTACTCCGTACGCTTGTGTCTATGTTGCTTTTGTTATAATTTGCTTCCGACAGGAACGCAATACTTAATATTGTATAATTGGCGCGTACCCAAATATTGTTTTGTGACGAAAGTTGGGCACTGTGTCCATAAAATTTATGCTACTTATTTCTTATTAGAGTGCAAAACGTTGCAAAAAGCACAAAATTAACACCTTCTCGTGCACTAGTTGAAATCATATGCAAAGGTATCTTTGTATACTAATGCTGAAATATGAAATACATTTCAAAGTCATGAAAATATAGTTATCTACTTACATCTATAGTCCGTATGTAGAGAAGAATTTCTTACCTGCAACAATAATTTAAATTAGTATTGACGTTTTCAAGCTTCTAGGAGTGTTGCATGCCACTAACGCTTAAAGTACTCGTACGTATCAGATCTGTGAATAATTAATTTTCAATCGAAATTAATTAATTTTATTCGATTTTGGTTTAACAAAAGTTTTAAGTGATTGTACATTCAGGTCTACAATTTAAACAGCTGAAGCTGGACCCAACTTTATTTTTAATGGTAAATCATCTAACGTTTGGGAAAGTGTAGCTAATAACTCTATAACTAAAATTAAACATTTAAGGATTATACCCTATATTGAATAAAATCCTTCGAGTACGGGGAAAAGAGTATGTAATGGGACCGGATCTCAATACGTTAATAGTTTTAGTAATATTAATCGGAGACGAAGCGAAAATGAATTTTATATGGATTTATGAAGAAATACAAAGCAAAAAGAAGCTGATGTGGCTAACACAACTTTCTAATGCATGTCTCATATAGTAATACTAAATAAAAACATGTAGTTTTTAACTAATTAATAACCACACAGACACCTAGGCACTCACACACGTACACACTATACCTACTTGGGTATATGTAAGTTGGGACGTAAAAAAGAAATTAGAGCGTTATGATTTAGCTACGAAGTGACCTATTTGTTAATTATTGCCCGCACGCACTACACGACGCTCCCAACGTTGTAGTCGTTTCCATATACCATTCACCCTTTTAGACTCCGAATGAATTTCTTTACAGCGGCGTTAACTGCACTATTATTGTCGTAGTGACTGCTATTACAACAATGGAAAACTAAGTTAATCGCAGGGAGCGAGATCGGTGGGATATGCACGGTGAACAGTATCGTCAAATTTCAGCGAGTCCTTGCATTATTATGGTGCAGTAAAATTTGTTCATCGCAGCACTCAACAAGTTTTCTTTGCTCTCAGTGTTATCACCGTCAAAAAATCAATAACTGCATTTTGCGTTAACCCCGTACACGAAGGATACTGACCAAAAATTCTAGAAAGTTCACAAAAAATCAAATGTGTTTGAATTATGTATAGACTTGCAATACTGCAATGTATTTTATAAGTGGTACTAATAAAATTTCAAATTATTTTGTCTGGAATGTGTTTACCGTTTATTATGTTGGTACATAGACATACACATTTTTGTCTCAAGCATTACAATCCAATAACCATTGAAGCACATAAGACTGCTTGTAGTTAATGTTCTGATTGCTGGATTACCATAAATAATCAATACAGAATTTAAATACCCACGACATGAAAATCAAAAAATACTATATAAATACTTTGTTTTTATTAAAAAAATGCTGCACTGGTATATTTAAAGCTGCATTTTTCCTCATTACTATTGTAGAACCTAAAATAATGTAACACTCAGTGCACAAACTTTGAAAGTTACGTAACTAGATATTTAACATAACATAACTCAGAATGATATGCGTTATTTAATAAGCCTTAAATTTATACCTCACAAAATCTTATTTTCTTCACTGTTACGTAGTTTTTAATTAAATAAATCAGACGGTAGTGAGAGGATGTCATTTACTTTGCATTTACGATTTCCCTTTTATGGTAATACATGGCAAATCCAGCACTCGGTCTATGGTTACCCTGCTTTCCTACACACATTACTGACCCACATATCTTTTCTGCGCGCTTTCTTCATAAACTTACGCTACAGCCGTTACTCACCTTTAATAACGTGTCCTCATACATAGTGGACGTACTTTATTTTATTTTAAGACTTTTCCTCCTTCAAGAAACGCTCCTAACACAAACTTCCTAGTAACAATCCCGGTACCATAAATTACAAACCAACCACTACCTTTAAACGTACCAACTTACTTCGCGATACAATGTTTTTAAATAATCTAAGGGACTGAAATCTCATTTTGTGTTCTCAGTTTCCCTCTGTCCCCATGGTTAACGTTGAAACTCAACCTCAATTACGAGTACCTTCCAGACATGCTCGGACTTTATTATGCGATAGTATCAGTTCCACTGCAACGCTGATTCGACCGTCATAACCTCTCAACAAAAATCTCTTTTTCACATCCAAACTTCAATTCCTACGATGAGTCATGTCAAATGTTAACAAACACATCCTTCCCAACGAGTCTGTTGACACTATAAACTTTATCAAAATGTATAGGACATGAATTTCATCCCAGACTACCAACACTCCACTATTCAGTCGCGCCACGCTTCACTACCTATTCATCTCTAGTGTCTACAAGTTTGGTTTACACATCTTTACCCGCCCTGATGCATTACTGTGCGTCCACTTCCGAAATACCTGTTCTACCTGCACGGAGGTGGACTCTCCACAGCTGCAACTTTACGAATGTGTTGCTATAATAGGGTACTTTTCTTTTCCATTAACGTTTTTCTCTTTCTTGAATGCTTCTGGCAAACACTTTCTGCATACGTCATTTATTATATTTACAGAGTTTACTTACTTATTAAAAACATGTGAAAAAGTATTAAATCTAGAAATAATATAATAAATACATTAACATGGACCAATTGAAGCGTAAATATCTAAAGGAATTTTGCGTCACATCGAAGTATTGTCATAGTAAGGTTAATTAGCTCAGATACAAACAAAGTAGTTTCTAAATTAAATTCAACAATGAGGAACATATCAGGTACCATTAAATCAACACCGACTCCATGGCTACATGTACCTTTTAATACAACACGTTGGAATCTTAGAAGAAAACGGGCTACGAAAAGAGAATGGGGTAAACGTCAATCTAAACCAAATAAATTTCCAATAATCCTTGACTTCCAAGATGTACCTATAATTTGACTAAAATGGAAAGAGACTATGTGAAGAGAAGGGTTGCTGAATCATTCATCTTCCTTCTCTGATTTGTGGACAGATACGTTTTTTATTGACTTTCCCAAAATAACTCGAAATAGCTACAACCGTGTTACAGTCAATTTGAAGAGCCTGAAATTTTCTAAAATTTATTTATTTGAATAAACCGGAAAACAGCTTGTCAAAGTTCTGGATTTTAGAAGTTTATTTTTGTACACCCTGCGCTAGAGAAGAAAGAAAACTATAATGACCGGATAGTTATGGAGAATCAGAATTGAAATTTCCACAACAAAAATTCCAAATTTATATAGTTAGTACTGTAATAATTTGTGCTGTTGTGCAAATATAATTAGACAACAGGAGTGTAAAGCACGCATCTGCATTGACTATATGTCGGATTGAGTTATTTTTGAAATTATGATATTTTCTGTGATTATTTTATTGTTTATATGTGTTTATAATGTTTTCTTGATATTTGCAAAAGCTCTATCATTTTCAACAAATTTCTTAATTTCATTACATTATTCTGATATGTGATATTGTGTCCAAAAAATGAAGTGACCTTTGGATTTAAACGTCGCTCGCAAAATAAATCGGTAAAATTCTCACGTTAAAATATTCATTAGTGTTTGAGTTACACTTGGTTGAACACATTAAAAAAAAGTGCATTCGGCGATTTTAACATTGTTTAAATTTGTTGAGCAAATAATTTGCATTAAATTTTGTTTGCGGAACGAGTTTTCCGCTGCCGATTCGTTGAGAATGGCTCAGAAGGCTTTTTGTGATAAGGCTATGTCGAAAAAAATGTTTACAAGTAGTACAACGAATTCCAAGGAGCTTCCTATGAAGCTCACGTGAATAAAATCAAGGGTTTTGTGCTTAATAGCCGTCGATTATCTTGTAGAGACCTTGCTGATATGGTAGACATTTCGAAAAGTTCAGTCAACGAAACTGTAAAAGATGTTTCGGGCCTAAAACGCGTCAAATCTCGATTGGTGACAAAAACACTCAATTTGTTTGAAAAAGAGAGTGGTGTTACCGTCTGTGAAACAATGCTTTCTGACTATCAGGACGCAATGAAGCGCATCATAACTGAAGATGAGACTTGGATTTATGCATACGACCCGGAAATAACCGACCAATTAAGCGAATATCGTGCGAAAGATGGGACAAGACCAAGAAACCGCACCAAAGTCGATCGAAAATCAAGGTCATGCTGACTGTTTTCATCGATTGTCGTATGATATGTATTATGTGATGTATATTATGAGTTCCTTCCGCCGGGTCAAACTGTCAACCAGGAACATTATTTGAATGTTATGGGTAGTTTGCATGAAGCTATTCGCAAAAAGATGCCGGATTTATGGAAAGATAACTCTTGGTTTTTGCACCACGATAATGCTTTTTTCATCAAAACTTCACCCATATCGTTCCACAAACATCGTATTCTCCTGATTTGGCACCGTGTGACTTCTGGCTATTCGATAAACTAAAAAGACCACTCCGGGGACACCGTTTCCAGTCGACTGAAGACATCCAGAGTAATTCTCTATGCGTTCTAAAGGCCATACCCGAAGGTGACTATTTTTCATGCTTCGAGGAGTGGAAAAAACGTTGGTATAAGTGCATTCTGTCTGGAAGGGATTATTTTAAAGGCGATGAATTGGATTTGGAAGGATTAATAAAGATTTTTTGAAATAAATACAATGTCACCTTATTTTTTGGACTGGATTGTATAATATCATTTAATTAATAACTTTGTGAACTCATTTTAGTTAATTGTTTAATTAATGTCAATGTTTTGCTTTAAGCATTTTGTAATTTCATGCTTTTCGTTTCTTATGTGTTAGGATAAATGTGTAATGGACAAAGATTTTATGATTTATTGATGAATGAAATACAACCCTTAACCCTAGCTTGACGACACGCCTGCTTGCATGCATCGTTTACAACAAAAGTTTTTGTATTGTTCTAAACCGTACTGTCCTGGACATGGGAAGGAGGTTCCGTATTGTTATAGTTGTAATCCAGACGATAGTCTACTTCAACTTGACAACATGACTGCCTTGAATATAATATTGCATGAAGTCAAGTGAATAGATCATGTAATATTTTATGCCTTTCCATACAAAATACAATTGTGATAACACTCTGATATCACTTTGATTGACACTTGATTGAAAATATTTATTGCTTTATACCTTTTGATTACGCATTTCTATAAAAATTTTAAGTAAATAAACCTAAATACTTGTTTTTATTATTCAAAGCTGATTATTATTAAATATCATCGTTTTTTCCATATACCATGTACAACTTCTTATACATGTGGTAACATTCCATACAAGCCAAGATGACTCCCCTCAAAAATCTATTTCCGGTAAATTTTATTTGGTAATTTTTTGAAATTCGATTAACAACGTTAAAGTAAGAATTTTCAAAAACTTTAGGGCTGGGTAGATAAAAAAAAGTTCAAAGTTCTTCAAGTGTAACTTTTTATACATGGGGTAAACCTAGGGTTAATCGATGGATTACCAAATCACATGAGAGAAAATATTGTATACCAGCAGGATAAAGCGCCTTACCATCTTCTTCTTCTTTTTTCTTCTTCTAAACCATAATTTTTCCACTGCTGGAAATAGGTCTCTCCAAGATCTCTCCACTTGTCTTTATCCTGTGTAGTATTTACCCAATTTTGTTCATTCTGCGGTCTTTATGTCGTCCGTCCATCGCTTCGTCGGTCTTCCCACGCCCCGTATCTTTCCCCACCGTCGGCATTTTAGCAGCTTGTTTACCCATCTTTCATCATTTACTCTAGCCACGTGGCTAGCCCATTGCCAGTCCCTCTGTCACGTCTGTTATTCCAGTTTTTTTTCTGATAACCTCGTTTCGTATGTGTTCTCGTAAGCTGACCTTTATCATTTGTCTTTCCACAGCACGCTATTTGCGTTGGAGTCGTATGCTATTTTTTGTGAGTGTTACGGTTTCCAGTACATATGTGCTCATGGGAAGTACGCCGGTGTTACATACCTTTCTTTTCAAGTTTATGGGGATATCTCCGTTTTTTAGTATAAAACTTAGTTTCCTAAATGCTGCCCAGCTCTGACCAATTCTTCTATGTATTTTTGCTGTTTGACTTTCCTTTTCCATTCTGATTTTATGTCCTAGGTATACGTATTCATCTATTCTTTCTATTTCTTCTTTCCCGATGTATATTTGTATGTTCTGTGTACTAGAAATTTTTGCTTTTCCAAAATTCACTTGAAGCCCCACTTTATCTGAGGCTTGATGTAGTTGTTCGATCATGGTTTTTAATTCGTCTGGATTTTCACTGATCAGTACTACGTCGTCACCAAATATTAAACGGTATAGGTGTGACCCGTCTATTTTAATTCCTTTTCCTTACCATACTGTGATCCAATCGTCCAATACTTAAATAATAGTTTTGATACGTACATAGGGAAAACCGCACTATACTCTGGCCTTCTCGAAGTATTTGCCTTAACTTTTTGTGGGGGTATACAAAGGAGCAAGTTTACAAACACAGATGTGATAACGTGGACGAATTTAAAAGAAGAATACGACAAGTCATCTGAAATACAAATGGGGCAAACGCTGTAAGAAACACTATTAGTAGACTTCAAACTGTATATACAACATGCACATTAATGGGAGGCGGTTATGTTGAAGATTTGTTATGAAAATGAAATTAGTTATGTTCTGTTATTATTAATGCTTTTGTTAGCATATTGTTGCTGTTTTATTCTACTTCACATTTGGTATATTTCTAGAAGTATCTCTTTTATGCAACAACTATCATGAGAATCTCCTGCATAGGAGTAAATTTACTATGATCGTAACTATTAGTTATCTGGATACCTGTTTTACTAATATTTGGTATATCTCTAGAAGCACTTCTTTGAGAATTTTTGTCATTTTCGCGGAAGTACAGAAGAACATCCAATTGGTTTTCGGCGTTCAGCACTGATTTCGTACGGTTTCTTTTCTTATTAAAGACTACACCACTCAGGAAATCCCTTTAAATCCTTGAAAATATTTTCTTAGTCGGTACACAATTTTGAGGATACAATCTGAGGAACTCCCTTAATACTAAAGGTGGAGATTTATTATTTCTGTGGTTCATTTACTTTTCTCAGAAGATATTGGACTATAAATCAGGGACGTGAGTAGTACACCGACACTAATTTCACTTTCTGACCTTGGCGATTCCCAAGACCGGCGACGTGTAGGGCGTATTTTTGACCTTGAGAACGACCTCCGGTTTGGTTTTGGAGTCTAGGGGTTGACCCCGGAGTTGGCCTTGAGCTGAAAATTGTATTCTAATAAAGGATCCTAGTCTTGTAAGACGCGTGTTTCGCCGCTGTCGTAAAAAATCGTATTCTAATAATGGGGAGGCATAATTAATAGATAAGACATGTAAAGCTGATGACAAGTGTTTTTCATAATAAAAAGATGTTATTTAGTCTGTGTTTATTAATATTTACTAGGGTTGTTTTGATTTTTATCAAGGATATAAGAAGCTAGTCTTTAAACGATTATATTCTATGCAGCCTTTAATGATGAAATTTAAGCGCTAGCTCAAATTTGTTCCGTATCTGAGATTAGCATATTGTATTTATAACTATTAATTTCTATCTGAGTTGAAATATCATTCTGATCTAGATAACTGTTTTTCACAGTGTTTTCGTAACAGGGTTTATTATGAAGGAGACTGCATAGTTGTTATTAAAATTATTATTAGATTTCTTTTGAGTTCCATTTGAGGGTTGTGGCCTTCACCTATATTTACCTTATTTTTTACCTATATTTTATTGCAACATGCTTATTTTTACCTTGAGAAAGTCACCTTCAACACTATACATAATTAAAAACGAGTAATTAAGTTGCCATGCTTTAACCGATTTATACCTTGAGAACGTTAAATTACGTGTACAAGGTCTAAGCAGAAATAAAATGTATTAATACGATAAACGGTTACACATATGCATTATAGCCTGTTTTACGTTTCACTGTGCACTCCCTTTAATAGTGTTATCAATTAATAGTAAAATATTGAAGGTCAACCGCTAAATTAAATGCTCAAGGTTTAAGTGGAAAATAAAATTGCATTAATACATAAGTTAATACACATATTAATTAAAAGTAAATATTGAAGGTTGACAGTTAAAATTATGTGTACAAGGTCTAAGCAGAAAATTGTAGGCCTGTGCAACTTGCTCTCGGGGCTTTTCTTCCATTCGCGGAAAATTTAAATTTGTAGTTTAAGTCTCTACAGGTTACGGCTGGAAATAAGAATTTGTATTGTAATACGAGGAATATTTGAACTTGTATTATAATAAGGGGGCCTAATACTAACTTATAAGACAGACAGACATAGGACTTCACAATTTGCTTTCGGATCTTAGCCCCTGGTCCCTTGGCGGGAAATTTGAATTTGAATATGTATTTAAGTGTTTACGTTCTGATTACTTACTGCAAGAAATTTTAATTTGTATTCTAATAAGGGGCCTATTGCTAACTTATAAGACAGGCATAGGACTTCGCAATCTGCTTTCCGGCCTTAGTCCACTGGTCCTTTGGTGGGAAATTTGAATTTGTATTTAAGCATTTACATTTTGATTACTTATTGCGAGAAATTTGAACTTGTATTCTAATAAGTGGTCCTAATGCTAGCTTATAAGACAGGTATAAGGCTTCGAAACTTGCTCTCGGGAATTAGACCCCTGACCTCTTGGTGGGAAATTTTAAAAAGTTATGCAATTGATTTTAAAAAAGTCATCCCTAAACTAAAACGCACAATGAAGCGTAAAACTGTAATGCTTATGTGTAACAATTTAATGCATTTATTTTCTGCTTAGACCTTGTACACATAATTTTAACTGTCAACCTTCAATGTTTACTTTTAATTAATATGTGTATTAACTTATGTTTTAATGCAATTTTATTTTCCGCTTAAACGTTGACCATACAATTTAGCAGCCGACCTTCAATATTTTACTTTTAATTAATAACACTATCACAGGGGGTACACAATGAAGCGTAGAACAGACTATAGTGCATATGTGTACCCATTTATCGTATTAATGCATCTTATTTCTGCTTAAACCTTGCACAAATAATTTAACTTTCTCAAGGTAGAAATCGTTTAAATCATGGCAACTTAATTACTTATTTTTAATTATGTATAATGTTGAAGGTGACTTTGTCAAGGTAAAAATAAGCATGTTGTAATAAATTTCGTATACAGATAAAGACCACAACCCTCAAATGGAACTCAAAAGAAATGTAATAATAATTTTTATAACAATTATGCAGTCTCCTTTATAATAAACACTATTACGAAAACACATTGTAAAAAAACAGTTACCTAGATCAGAATGATATTTAAACCCAGATAGAAATTAATAGTCATAAATACAATATGCTAACATCAGATATTGAAACAATTTGAGCTAGCGCTTAAATTTCATCATTAAAGACTCCACAGAACATAATCGTTTAAGGACTAGGTTTTTATATCCTTGATAAAAATTAAAACAACCCTATTAAGTATTAATAAACACAGATTAAATAACATCTTTTATTATGAAAAACATTTGTCATCATCTTTACATATCTTATCTATTAATTCTTCCTCCCCATTATTAGAATACAGTTTTTTACGACAGCGGAGAAACCAGCGAACAGGTTCCTGTCTTACAAGACTAGGATCCTTTATTAGAATACAATTTTCAGCTCAAGGTCAACTCCGGGGTCAACCCCTAGACTAACTTCAAAATCAAACCGGAGGTCGATCTCAAGGTCAAAAATACGTCCTACACGTGGGCGGCCTTGGGAATCCCCAAGGTCCAAAAGTGAAAGTAGTGTCTGTGTACTACTGACGTGATTTTATTAATTTTAAGCGCAGTTTTTATGGGTGGTACCTACTGAGCATTGAAGAGTTCATGTTTTTAATATTAAATAGTGTCAAATTAATTATTCAATAGTCAATGACTTGAAAGTTACACATTTTCGAAATATTACATATATACATGAAATGATAGACATTCGCATCTGGAATTATAAGAAAATAAAATATATAGGGTGTTCTATTTAAAATATATAAGATATTTATGTTTGAAAATTGACATTTTTGGCACATTATCCACAACACCCTGTAGATTATTAAGCAATAAATTTATTAAAAGGTATTAGTACAACTATTCATTGGCTGATATGTAAAATTATGTCAAATTCAATTCAATGTAAATTAGTTTTTTTTAAATACTGCATTTTCATAAAAAAAAGTTTAAACAATAAATACTCAAAAACAATAAGGAAATGTGATATACATATATCACAGCGATAATAAATATTCCAAATTTAATACAGAATACGAATATGCTGTAATATATAGGGAATTCCATTTAAAATAAACAAATTGGTTTCAATCCAAGCAAAACTGAACACCCTGTATACACAAAAATTACAAAAACAAAAAATTTATTATTTCCCATTTAACTTTTGTATTCAACTTTTCTCTGTAACTGCCACAGGTTTAGAGATAAGGTACAGGATCGCCTTGGGTGGACCACCCTGTACAGAACTACAGTGTAACACTTTAGGAGCATAAAATCAGGATTAGTTTACCACCTTACACTTAAGGTTTAAACTGTTTAAAAAAAATCTCCGTGTATTAATCCAATTTTAAATACGCCACATTCTAACTAGTTTTTGTTAAAATTCATGATGTGAATACATAAATAATTTTAACAAATTTATCAATTTGAATTCACATTTAGTTTGGAGGATAAAATAGTTAGCCAATTAGAAATTCGATCACTGGCTTAGTGCCATTAGTATTCACAGTTCTAAATGCAATTTCATATATAAAATGTATTGTAAACCCTTACTGAAAGAGATGTGTGTAAACAGGTAATGCAGTTGAACCACCTTTTTTACATTAATTAATTTGAAGCTGTAATACTAAGTAAAAAGGTTATTCTTGCAATAATATTTCACTTTCATTTTTAAAAAAATGTTTAACATAAAAGTTGGTTGGATAGCACAGCTCAAGTCACGTTTTAAACTTTTTAATGGTGTTTTAGTTGGTACATTACAGTCATAAAGATGTTTCATCTCTCATTTCAATTTTTTTTCCATCTTAAAGCGCATTGAACAGTTTGTCTCTAATGAAAATAATTCCGCATTTCAACAATTGGATAGTTTTAATCAAAAATTAAGATAACGTAACAAAATGGACTCCAACGAAAATTCACTATAAAAACAGTTTATTAGAATTAATAGGTGAATATTTTAAATTAGGAAGTAATAAATTTGGCTTTCGTTTGAATACTAAGGCCATTAACTCAAGAAATTATTTAATTAAATTTTAATGCTTGGTTAAGTAAAGTAGATACTAATTGCGTGACGGCAAATTAAAATTAAAAGTAGGATCAGCAAAATATAGATTAATATTCTGATATGGAGTTTTACTAACAAAAGCGGTGATTACACAAAAGATATTGAAATGTTTAACTTTACCTGAAACTTGTTTAATATTGTATCTTTACAAACTTAATTATCTACACATTTATTATCTAACTAAACAATAGTTGTGTTAATGAAAATTAATAATTATTTTTTGTTGAAAAGAACAATGCCAAAAATAATTTCAATATTTACATGAGCCCGGTTTAATTTTTTCATTTTTTTTTTAAATTATCTGCCTATGTGTAGTTAAGGAGGGTTGCTATAGTACGTAAGAAATTATTTATTATTTAACCTTTTCTTTTTGGAAGCTTATTTTATCTATTATTCACTTCACGAGAAGTTGGGTGTATTCATATATAAACGTAATCGACAGTTTAGGAAGGTAAATAGTTTATTAATCCACACAATTGTATAGATCCCATAAATTATCATTTCCTTTAGTTGTGTCTAACTAAAACGTTGAGTTACACACTAGTCCTTTCATTTCTTGTTTGCTAATTTGAATTGTAAACAGTTACAAGTATAACCGTCCATTATCTTCAACCCTGTTGACAAGGGTTATTCGTGAATATTATACAACGTTTCCTCAAATATACTTTTTCAGGTATTTTGCTACGTTTAGTATCCACGTAATAAATTCTTTGGACATTCTTCTATTTACAACAATGCTTTCACATTTTTATAAATTCAGCATTAACAAACAAGTTTACACATTATCTGAAAAGAAATGACTAAGGTTTAATTTATTAACATAGCTAATTCCGATATAAATATGGTTTATGAGGTCAAAATTTGGTAAGTGTTTCGTTCTAGTTAATCATGTCTCTAAAAAGAAGACCTGAATCTCGTATACTTCAATTATTTTGTTGAAAGCGTCTAGTCAGATGTAACCGTTAGAGAAAATTTAAGTTTATTCGACTATTTTCTTTTTAATGGAAAAGTTGATTAAAATGTGTGACGTTTACGTATCTAAACCTTTGTAAACTTCATAAATTTATTATACTAAAAGGAGCTTACAAAATATATTGATAAAATAATTAATAAGGAAAATTAATTAAGAAATATGGAACCACTAATGGAAATGTTTGCAACACAGACTACATATTGCTTGACATTTATTATGTAAATACCCATATAAACATACATTTGTATGAGTTGAATATTCATTATTGAAATGGCATTCGTGATATGCATGGTGTGGTTATCTTATTGATTGCTTCTTTTTATATGGTTTAGAATTAGAACAATACCAGATCACTAATTTTTGCTGAAAACCCTACTAAACCATTAGTCATGTTTATCAAATTAGTATTACCTTTTCCAAAGGGATAGTAATTTCATGGAGTATAAATATATAATAATTGTATTACCTCCACTACACAGTAAACATATAATTGGGATTTGAAATTATATTACAATTTTGTAATAACAAACCCATTATGTTAGGTAAACTGGGATGCTTGCGTGTATTTATAGAGATCCGAATTTAAAGTGAGCCACCCTAAATATCGATCAAGTCTACAAAGCTGTAACTTTTTTATTTATTGATGAATTTTAGCAATATTTGAATTATTTTTTTTCCTAAATGATTTAGCTTCAAGCGTCAGTTTAAAAATTCTTAATTCTTTTTCATACACTGCCTCTACAGGGTGATATATGTGAGAAGGTTTTTTTAACCTTTTTCAGTGGAGTCTCTCGGTCTTATTGAACATCCTGTATATTCACTGTAGATTTGTCGTCATCATACCAGTTTTTAAATTTTAGCTCTGTCTTTTGTAGATCAAGAGATAAATTGAAAAACAATTATATTTACATTTGTAATTTCCGACTTGGTAAACAATATTTAAAAAAATGTAAAGTTGGCTTAGACTAGATTCTTAGGCGTTTTTGATAAATTGTTTGATACTTCTGTCACTTTGCAAAATAATTATTACATAAATTAAAATACCTCGATTAGAAAACGTTCCTATGGGAAGGTATATTGGACTGATTGAGTCAGGTGTCTCTTGTAGAGTAGTCAGTAGACGTTTGGGTGTGTCAAGATGTTCCGTAAAACGGACTTGGAAAAGACATCTGGAAAACAACACACCAAATTACACACTCGGTGGAGGACGAAAGCAGCATAGCTCCTGGAATGGATAGATTTGGAGAAGAACTGTTCTGCAAAACCGACGTTTAAGTTCCACAAAGATAAAACAGATTTTGCTTCAATCAAGAGGAGTTAATGTTTCCAACGCCACTATAATAAATAAATTGAAGGAGGCAAATTTATCCTCCAAACATCCAAAATGGACTTCGGCACATAAAACGATGTCCACTGGTCAAGCTGTCTATTTGCAGATGAATCATTTTTTTGCTTACATCCAGATAGTAATCATAAAGGAGTTGGGACGGTAGAATGAGGGGTATGACCAGAATTTCACTGTAGAACACGTTCCTTTTGGTGGACACTTTGTAATGATTTGGGGAGGCACAGCACTGGGCAACCGGGAAACCGAATTGGTCGTGTTTATTAACGCAACGGTGAATGCTTGAAATTATCTAAATCGGATACTGGAAGCAATCGTTCTTCCATATGCACAGGCTCAGGGTCTAGCATTTGTTTATATGGACGACAATGCCAGGCCTCACCGCGCTGTCATTGTCAACAATTTTCTTTTTTTTTGAGGAGAATGGTATTACACGAATGGTATGCCCTGCATTGACTCCATACCTCAATCCTATAGAACATGTGTGGAACGCTCTTCAAAGACGAATTTCCAATCGCCCTCATCCTCCAAATAATGTCAACACTTGACTATCGCTCATCATGCTGAGACGATGTGATGAAGTAACAAGCGCTTAAGGGAGATTAATTCAGTATTAATAATAATAATAATTCTTAACTATAGCTTAAGTTGAGATAATTGATGTCATGATTATATTTTAGATGTTTCGTGGTTCCAATATTCAATTGTTATTAAAGTGTCAATACAATTGTTTTTCAATGTATCTCTTGATCTATAAAAGATAGAGTTAAAATTCAAAAATTGCTATGATAATCCCAAATATAGGTAGCTGTTATACCACAGAGTAAATATACAGGGTGTTCAATAATGCTGAGACACTCCACTGAAAAAAGTTTAAAAAACCCTATAGAGGTAGCGTTTGTAAATATGTAAGGTATTTTTAAACTGACATTTGAGTTTGAATAATTTAGAAAAAAACAATTCAAAAATCGCTAAAATCTATCAATAAATTAAAAAAAAACGACCTTATAAACTTGATCGATATGCCTCACTTCAAATTCGGGTCTGTATATTTTGTAAAGTTTTTCTTTTCTCATTGTTAACTCCATCATTCTCCATCAGAATTGGCCATTGTTATCACTTGTTCCGCACAGTAAGTGTGTTCTGAAAATGCAAATCATACATCGACGTGTCTCTTCTGTGTAGATATAGAAAACCCAGCGCATTCCTAGGCACCTGGCCTAAATGAATTTTCGGCCCCGCTATTCAAAATTTACTTTAATTTATCGTTTACAAAGCAATACATTAAATTGACGAATAATCAAACATGTTTCAAAACGGTATTAACTCTATCATGCAAACCGGAAAAACACGTAACTACAATTTTGATTTTCTTGCTTTAATACTAGCAAATGGCATCTTTTAAAGTTGTGTTACTAATTAAACCTTTTTCTATCGCTGTTAAGACCAACTCTAATAATCTGTTGTAAATACAGTTTCTTTGTTTTTAAAACCTATAAATAGGTAAGCATTATTGTAAAATAGTTGGCATTCGAGGTTGAGATCTCGATCTCAGAAGGTCAAATTTGTCTGATTCAAAAAACGACAACTGTTTTCACGATTTCTGCTGCTAGCAGTTCCTAGAGGAACGAGCAGCTCTGGGAGAGCTCCCATTGGCGACATCCCGGGTGTTTGGGATACCGCCAGCGATACCGTCAGAGATCGATCTACCGTTCGACAGAGAGAACTGAGTAGCGTTCTCTCGAGAAATGGACCGCCAACTGATCGCCTTTACGAGAGCCAAGGCCTTCAACGAGGGAATCCGGCTCCACCCTGCCTGACTCCAGGACAGAACTAACCGAGGCCGACGTTAGCTTAGAGCAAATAATCCAAGGTATTAAAGTACTTTCTGTTTACAGGATGAAGCAGCGAGACGCCCAATGCCCCTCGTGATGGTAGAGCAAGAATATCCGGGAGGTGAAGCACGTCGCCCGCCACCGCATGACTTTAGAGTAATTGCGACGGAAATCCGGCATCGGGCAGTGTCACCGGTGTCAGGGTTTCCGTCACGCACAGCGTTTCTACAGGGCGGCAGCACGCTGTGTAAGGTGCGCCGGAGATCACTCCAGTGAACGCACGAAACCCAGTACAGACCGGGTTAATTGTATTAACTGCGGTGGGGACCACCCCGCTAGAATTGACAAATCTTTACAAATATTTGCGAGAAAAAACATCCAATTTTATTAAGTCCTAAACATAACCATACTAAATTAATAATGACAAATGAACACATACGATTATTACTATATTTTACGCGAGGAGCTGATGATAACCTGAAATTATGTTTATATGTACCTATGAATAGGTAAACATTATTGTAAAATAGTAAGTTCTAAAATAAACGCTAAACAAACGAGTCTAGAAGCAATAAATACAGTACACAATTTGGGTAAAATAGAACCAACCCAACAAACGCTAGATCGGTTAATAGCTTATCGGTCATTGACGATCTCAAATCATTGTTAAGAATTTTTAATTTCAAAAAGGAACATCCTCCTAAATCTACCGAAATGGGCAGTATTAACAATATTCGAAGTGCAATCGCAAATTTTCCAGTAGATTATTTTTAATTAAATAGTTCGTAGTTTGTCCCGGTTCTGGATTGGATTGAAAATGAAATACAATATTTATGAATATTTCGCTTAATTTTAGTGGGTCCACATCAGATTATTTTCTCGAATTGTCGGTTAATGTTTCGTATAAAGCCAAACAATAATTTTTTATTGATTTTCCATCAATGCTATGGAACTTATATATAACTGCAAAATTATTTGCATGATTTTGAAGTTAACCATACCGTTCCTTTATAGAATTTATTGTTTGACCAATTACCTAGCATTAAATAAAAATTATCCTTAAAATTAACTTTCGCGTCTAATATTTGTTCGTCTGGTGCCGCGTAGTTAAAGTGCCTTTTCTTCCGCGGGATTCAGACCAAATGTTGAAGCATAAAATCTGACGAGATGTCTAATTCCTTTTTAGCATAAGATAGCACTCTGAACAAAATCTTCGAAACTTTCGACGTTTCGTTTGCTTTCAAAGTATCCAACTAAATTTTTTAAGATTTTTCGACAAGTGCTATACGTATGAGAATCTTGAAGCATTTTACTGACAGAATTAATTCTAGATAATATATCGTGCTAAATCACGACCAAGAAAACAAATTTAAAAGAACTAACTTTACTGGATAATGATTAAGCTAAGTACTTCGAGTTTGCTTATCTAGAATTATTTACAATTGCTATTGAGCTGTCGTAAATTTCGCCCAATTGATACCGTAATGGTATAACGGCATTTATTCTGCTTTTCCATCGAGTGGCACTAACGGATTTAAAAGTAAAATTTGAAATGGATGACAATTCTTGGATAGTATTGAAACATTCTATAGCTTTTACTTTCGGTGGATGGTCATGCGTGATCAAAATTATTTAATAGAGGTGGAGCGGTAAACTGTGGAGGGAGTATCGCGGTATAATTGATTTTCTCAGCACCAATCAAGGTAAACGGTGGTCTGGCTACTAAGATTCCTCTTCACGGGAGGTAGGAAGAAAAGCGGACCGAGTAGCGTCAGTGAAGACGTCGGTCTACCAGGGTCTTTCAAGATTTCAAGTGGTGCCGGTATTTAAGACTTATGTCTTTGTTGAGTTGGAAATGTGCAGTCCCGGTAGTATGAATTCGAACAAAAAATTATAATTTGGGAAAAAATATAACTCCTGGTACAGAGGTCGGGAGGAAATGTTTCCCTAGTCGGATAAATAATGAAAAATATATGTAAGTTGTAAATTAGACAACAAAACGATTCCTCAAACGGCAAGAAAAATCACATCCTTGGTCTCAATTTGAGGAAAATAAATAAACCGTTATCGCGGGTAAATGGAACAAATTAAATTATGTCATTAGTCCTTGTCGTTTGAATATCGATTTTGGTAGATATGTTGATATTTTTTTCTAAGTATATACATTATACAATTACGGTTTTATGCGTAACGCGTGATTTGATCATCATTTCCATTTCTGTTACGTCCAGATGCACATCGTCTTAAATTTTTTTCCCTGCATAAGGTATGCAACCGCCTTTGATTACATTTTTGTGTTAATTTATTATATCTAATAGGGAAATCCTTCCTTTGGGTTAAGAGTACATGTTGAAGGAAGCGTGGTGAATGACACTGTTCAAGATGGCGTGCGTGTAGTACGTTAAAGGACGACGTTACCTTAAAGAAGGTTTGAGTTGGATGTACCTTTTGTTTTTGTGCTATTAAATATGGAAGCAGGACACATTACGCCTGATGCGTTGTTACACCCGCTATTTAGCTATACCCGCATTGGAAGCTACAACATATCTGTGTTCCCTTGGTGAAAGACATATTACGTTTCCCTTCACACTATTGAAAAGTGATGAAAATTACCTTACCTACATAATGATGTTATGTCTTACTGTATTGTCAAGAAATGAAGTTCTCGACAGCAAAATGGTTTCGGTATAATATATTAAATTCATATTGAATGTACAACAACTAATTAAATCTCATTTTCTGTGAAAATTAGACAAATTTGAACAAATTAGACAAATTGATTTACTAATATTAAAGTGAAACCAATACTGTTTCGGAAGGTTTAGATCTGTGGCAATGAAAAAAAAACATCTGACTTCAGTTAGTGTTTTCTAAGATAAAAACATTCGAGTGCATGAGTTAAGTAGTATTTTGTTAGGTAGTAACAGAATTTGTGTTACTACAATGAAGTTATTCAGTTTCAATCAACTTTCATTTTGAAATAATACGTTAAGATTGTTTATGTTTTATGTATAGTTTTATACATAAGTTAATAATAGTGTGAAAATATAAAGTTTCACCATTATTACTATGATAAAGCTTTGCGAAAAGTTTAAGTACTGTTTTTTATGAAATATACAAATAAATACGGCTGCGGTGTTATTTACTTAGTTTACATGTGGTATTAAAGTACAACTATATAATTTTTATGATGTATTTTAATTATCTAAAGAACGAGTGACACCTAACATGATTATCTGATTTATAGATTCTCTTACGACCTAATAAAGAAATGAGCTCTCAATCTACAGCAGGTATATTAAGTAACGTGCATCTCTTGAACTAGGTCGTGCTGCAAGCTTACCAAATTGTATTTATTGTATGTTACCTGTCAATTTATTGATCAAAACAGCTTCAAGTGCACTCCTAACTGTACATTATTAAATTTTTGACAAGTTTTGCTTATCAACTCGTAATCATGCACAATCAGCCACCTGGTTTAACACGATAGTGTCATAAGTCGAATCTGACATATTATGACATTAAAAGTCCTAACTGGGCAAGGACGAATTTATTCATTCGGAAGTAAGTATGTAGATAATACAATTAGCGTTTTGTTTAATTTAACCATTTTTATGAATGAAAGAATCTACAGTTACTTGGGTGTTCCAACTTTAGAATCCCTATTGTTCATTTTTTGAATTGGCTTCAACTATCTAAATTACCTCGAGATTTTTCTCTTCTAAATTAAGCTATTTGTGTAGTAGTGTAAAGCAGCCATGAATACACTCAATTATTCCTTTGCGCTATGGGTCCAACTTGTCAGAGGCGGGTATAGGTTCTGTTACACACCTTAGTTACCTGTTACCATATTGATAAATAAACAATTAGAAGGGTAACCTCAATAATACGATAAGATAAACAACATTAATTCAACTCTCCTAGAAAGATTATGAACGCACGGCTGGTTTCTGTATGTAGTAGACACTGGATGCGTACTAGGCCGTTGATAGCTGGTTTCTGGGAATGATATTATTAGAAGCATACCGAAAAGTGATGTAATGTTCTAATAAAGACGTGAAGCAAAATTTACAAAATTTTACAGTGGCAGATAACGGTTTATACTACGTGGAGGCATTTAAATAGAAATTCATTTCTTTCTTTCTTAAAATTATTCAAACGGTCTTTCCTATCTTTTCTACAGCTGATCATGTCAAAAAATAAAATCGAAATTTGCTTGTAATACAATTTATGTTAATTTCAGGGAAGTTTGACGTATCTTGATAAATACAGAATTATTTCATTAATTACGCCAACTATCTGAGGGCAATTCAGAAATTTATGCAACTCCAAAGTTTCTGTGAAAACGAAACAATTTAATTTATTGGAATAAATACGTATCTCGAAACTTACAGGTAATACGTACATAGTACACTATTCAGTATTACTTAATGGACAGACAGCAAGTAATCTGAAATAACATAAACTACAGCAATCTATGCACAATGTTTGCAACTAACAATCACGGCATATTAATTCATAATAGTAACACTGTCCTGGGCTGGAGGGTTCCTAATAGTAAGCTAGGACTTTCTGATAGGACAATACGAGTTTTAACTGAAAATTGAACTTATCTCAAGAAAAAGACTTAATCGTCGTTTGAAAATTACTGGCGTGTTTCCTTTAACAAAAATCTGGTCACGATCAACTTTACTGGGAGTGTAGCGAACGGGAATATTTTCAAGACTGTTTTTTGAAGCTTACTGTCCGATTAAAGGCTAAGTTTCAGAATAACAGGTATGCGCTATACATATTACGACTGTGGCGTCATATGAAAAGATGAACATGAAAATTTATACAATAAATTCCGACAAGAAAACATGATTTCTAAAGTCAACTTCAGGTCTAGCGGCCAAGATAAATCGGTATGTCTGATGAGTGATAGAAAATCAATTGTCAAACAAGAAAACTGTTTTAAGCATATATTTGTAGTAGCTATTTTTGGTGGGTCTAGGACAATTCGCCGTCGCCGGTTCGCCTTCGCCGATTCGCCGTCGGCAATTCGCCGTCGGGACAGTTGGCCGTCGGTCAAATTCGCCGTAGGGACGATTCGCCGTACAAATCGTTGCTTTTTGATGTGCTATTATATTTCTCGTATGATAATGGACACCCTTACTTTAAATAGATTTTCTATGAGTTGGTAATGAGTGTCTCCTTAAAATTGTGTTTTTATGAGTTTATAATTAGGGTTTTTACTTTAAATAGACTTTCTATGACATTCTTTATTTTAAATAAATGGTCTTTCCGCAATTTACCTCAAATAATCCTTTGATAATTAACGTAATCTTAATTTAACAATAATTACATCTCGATATTGCTATAAATACAAAAGCATAGAACAAAAACATTTAGTTGTACCGATTCTTTGAGTTAATCAGGTGGTTGAAAGTTGTCATAATGGATAATGAAATTTTGAATTTTGAATTTTGAATGCTACTAATATATTAGAATATCTGAGGGGCTTAGCACATAATTACAATATGTAGGTCAATTTATAGTTAATATGTACACATCCTATTTTACTTATTAAAATCGTTTTACATCTGTAGTATTTTTTTACGTTATGCATTAATTTTGTGTGTTGGCATACCTAAGAACAAATTAATTTTATAAATTCGTCTAAAACATCCCCCGACGGCGAATCGTCCCTACGGCGAATTTGACCGACGGCCAACTGTCCCGACGGGGAATTGGCGACGGCGAATTGGCGACGGCGAAGGCGAACCGGCGACGACGAATAGTCCCAAACCCATTTTTGGTAGAGCTGTTAAAATATACTTCGTGTAATAGAAGTAATTATTATGTTAGGTGATATGAATACCATTCGCATCTGGAATAGGATTAGTAACTGAGTTTTTATGACAGAGTAGATTGTAATATGAACCTTGTTTTATTGTTGAAAACAACTATCTGTACAAGATGTAGGTGTGTACTCGGAGTCAGGGCCCATTCCTATTTGGCGTGCTTGGTAAAAGGAGGCAACACTCTACGATACGCGTCCGTAGAGGGGGAAGAAAAACGACCTTAGCAAGACACTACATTACGTTTTTCGTCCTGTACATTTATGTAGGTGTAGACGTTGTTTAACTTACGCACAGATAAAGTTGTATTCCAATGGGGGTAGGTTGAAAACGCAGGAAGCGGCGAGACTTTATAGCAAACTATAAATTCTGTAAGCGTTTATCGTTGTTTTACACACAGGTTGTGGACTGGTATAACTTCTGATATGACGTAAGCATCGCATATTGGTTTATTGTGGGCGTGGGTTAACAGTGGGCCTCTGACGTAAAAAGCGGTCAACGGCTTTGGAGTAACGTTAATGGCGATCAAAATTGATTATTTCTTAATTCCGGACACTATTTATTAGCGAAAATGATTAACTAATAAATAATCCATTAGAATACCTAGTGTAAGAATTGAAGTTTTTACAGTACAAATCTTATTGTGGGCATACTTTAGTAGTTATACATTAACTTAAGGCTGAATTAAAGCTAGAATGTGAGGTGGAATTAAACTATTCAGAACAATAGTGTGTGTCGCGTTATTGTTTTACATCTTTGTTTGCTACACTCTGAAATTACGCTGTCCGTCTTGTTCTGACATTCATCACAACCGGACAGACGAAACAGCAGGCGTGGTGGATGGTATAGTAGACCAGCGCAGCCACATCAATAACTGAGCTAATATTCCAATATTTCGGATATCTATTAGTTTTGCGGTCGACTGGTACTCCTGTTGATATCTCAACCGCTTTCGTGCGGAAATAAAACCTTCATCCTGCAGTAATTCTATTTATTTTTGTTAGCATAATTCTCACAATTGCTCAGGCACCTATATACTAGCCTACAGTTAATTAGGCAGGTTAGGTATATATTAATTTTTTAATGAAAATTAATAATAATGCACCTACTTACTGTTAATTTGTTTATTATTCGTCTAGTACAGTGGTTCCCAAACTTACTATGTAAAAATGAAAATAAACAATTACTCGTATTCAAAAATAAAATAAAAATTAAATATATCAATACATAAAAGAAACAAGAAAATGTTTAAAAACAAATCAAAAATCTATTTTTTATTCCTTCTTGTAGTAGCGGTCTTATTCTTTCTTCCTCTTAAATCCCTAATTGGAAGCCCTTTCGGTAACCTGGGATCTATAATTTCCGGTAATAAACATTCATGGAAAAACTCAATTAGTGGGGTTTCCATTTTATTTTTCCAAAAATCATCGTCTCTATAAATCTAAAACAAAATATCTGTACTGGCTGTACCAACGATTTTTGGGGTGGAAGATTACGCCTATACTGTTGATTTAATAAAAAATCTTATAATAGATTATTGTAGTAAACAACGAGGAGCATCTTATAATATATTTTCTACACTGAACTTGTGTGTTTTTTTTTTAATGGAACGGCCTATATTGTTTCCACTTTATCACTAAATAATTCAGAAACACTTAGGAATAGGTAGTATAAAGTCCGAATCTATTCAAAGCCCGTAAAAAATGCTATTCAAATCTGTAATAAAATGCAAGGTGTGCCATTAAAAAAAAATGAGAAAAGTAATATTGTGCGAAACCCTCTATATGTAGAGAAAAGTGACTGCAATCTGAATATAGAACAGGACACATTAGAAAAACAAGTCCCAAAATTTCAGTCTGATATCATTCAAGATAGCGAAACAGGAGCCTACTTAATTGAGTAATTTTTTTTACGTAAAAATGTCAATAACTTAGGAACCGTTAGTCGTAGACCCATACTACCTCATACCATTTGGTCATCATTTAACAGACAATTGAAATACATAAAAATATATAGGCCGGTCCATTAAAAAAAGACAAGTTTAGTATAGTGGTCAAAAATGGGACACACTGTGTATATCAAAATATTTTTATAAGATGTTCTTCGCTGTTATCTACAGAAATTCTATAATACTACCTTTTCTACTTCAATCCCTAGCGGACTCCATACTACAAAATAGCAATATGTTCGTTTCGTTATATGCAATTGCCCTTGAACTTGGTAGTAGTAATTATTATTTGTTTTCAGAGAAAGTGATCCATTTTCCAATTTTGCGAAGGTAATCTTTTTATTCTCAATTCCTTCAGTTGGTGATATTCTTGCACATTTGTGAGGACACTTTATTTCCAAAATCGCATCACTTCCTATTAGACCGTCGGGAGATGCTGCCAAAAATGGATAATCTGTATCAATGAAAAGACCGCAAGGAGCAACTTCCATTTCCACTTTTTTTTCAAAATCTGCAATGGCCAACAGTTCGTGATCATTACCCCAAGCCGTATCGGCATATCCTCGGAACGTACTATATAACATATTTTTGACAGCATTCGAGCAATGGGTAGAAGATTTCATTTTACACACATTTCCAAACTTTGAAGCTGTCAATCGTTTTAGGCGTTCTTCTTTCCATAAACGATTACTGCTCTGACCAATTGTGTTCTTTTGTAAAACATCGATTTCTTCATTATTTTTGGCTAGAGTCTTTAGAAAACACCTCTTTCTTTCTTCGCACTCTTCCGGCAAATGATCTGATATATTTTCAGCGTCGGGCCCATAATCAGAGTCAACGTTGGCTGTTTTTTTCGTCGGTTTTTTGAACTTCTGGGGAAAAAGTATACGTTGTGCCTTTCTCCACTTGTCGGCCTTACACTTTTTTTGACTATACTTTTTGGTATATTGTCCCGGACTACATTGTTTTATTGCCTTGTGCAAAATGCCGAGATATTCTGGAGCACCTACATTGCAGCTTACGCTTGCAGCTTCACACCGCAGCTCATATGAATTTCGAGCCGAAAAATTGATTCTTTTGCCTCCTACAAATTTAGCAACAATCGAATTATAACACTCTGCAGCATTATTGTCCATATCAAGAAGGAGACTATCAGCATTTCAACTTAGTCGATTGGGAAGTACTAGAATATCCTGCAGCTTTCTGTTATGTCGCCAATGTAGTTATGTTCCGTGCTGCCTTTTTTACTACAGAAATATTCTGAACATTCCAAGTGTTCACAAAAAATATGTTTCACGCAGTTTAGGATATCTTTTCGTAATTGTGGCACCTTTTCTTCATGAGAGATATCTTGCTTCAACCAGTGGTTCACAGCACATTGGACTGCTATACGAAACCTCTTAATATTATTTTTTAACATTTCGCGTTGTTGATAACTAACGATTTGTCTTTTAGAACTAACTCGTTTCGTTGTTAATTATTTTAGGCCTGTGCAGAAATTACGGAGAAGATGATTCCTGCACTCGATTTTGTGCACCAATAAATTATTGCCATATGGTTGCATTTCCATCTCCAATAAGATACGCATATTTGACACCGTGCATTTCGATGCTTCTCTTGAAACCTTCTAAAATTATTTCAGATTCCATGGCAGTGGATGCTTTATTCCAGTTTTTGAAGCATGTATGAGATGCAGCTTCTTCTTTTCTATTTTCTGCTTTCGTGCAGATAAAACAATATTTGTTTTTGATACCCAAGTATAATATCTTTTTCGTCCTCTGTCCAATAATAACACCCTATAAAAGTGTTAAACAATGTACGTATAGCCTGACAGTACAGTCATTAGCGTCTACTTACTACACCTGATGATGCGTTGTAATTAGACTTATAAGAACGTTTACACCAGGCACCGTCGGCTATCACGGTGATCTTGGGAATGCGTCTACATCTACTTCGCCAAGTTCCCTAGCAAGTTGCGCTTCTTCTTGTCCAGCTTTTTCCATAAGGGTGTAGGCTGTGTTGTGAATGTAAGGAGCTATTTCATTTTGTGAAGTACTGAATGTTGGAAAACTCAGGGAAGGAATATCACAAAATGCCAGAAATTCATCGAGTTGTGAATAACCGCTACCAGTCGAGAGAGTCCCAAGTACCGCGGCTTCATTTATTGCAATTTTTGCACCAGATTTCTTTTCGTCTGTGTAAATGACTGAGCGTTCTTTGCATACACGGCACTCCATGAAAAATTTACTGCAAAGTCCAATTTGCTGTTCACCTGTTATTGCCAGATATTCTGCATTACAGGAAAATAAGTTATTTTGTTTAAAATTGATAATTCCGTCAAAGAACAGTTTTATATCAACAATTCTTCGACCACGCAAGACAAACTCTTTATTTTTAGGTTTTTCGTTAGTACTATCATTGGCAACGGAAGAACTTAAAACGGGGCTAATACTGTAGTCTTGCGAATCTGAGCCACAACAACGTCCTATTTCTGATGATAAGTCTATTGATTGCCCAATGTTGTCAGAAGAACCAAAAACTGAGCTTACATTTAAATCCGATATGGATAAGCGACTACAACCCATTTCTGATGAAGCTGCCTGATTCATATTGACTGACTGGCTGCTGCAAATAATTATTCCTCTTATGGCAATTTAATATGTCGCCATTTATCTAATATATCTACCTTGATTGATTTTCTTCTAACAGATTTGAATTTTGCACATCAAACTTTGCTCGTTTTGAATCTTGCATATTTGACCTACAAAGTTGCTTCATTTTAATCACAATTTTGTATAGGTTTTCAAAAGAATACGGAATAAATGAATTTAAAATGAAAAAAATATTTTTGTGAAAAACTGGAACAATTCAATCTCAGTTAACATCATTTTTCCAGAAAATTACTTGTTTCAGTTTAAATGAATTTATTCCATCCTTTTGGAACAGCATTTAATCATTGTGAGCTCGAAACTATCATAGTTTCTCCTCCAATAGCCTCTATGCACTTGTTTTATTTTTTAACAACATGCAGCGTTGCCAAGTTACTAATTTTCCGATTGAAAAATTTGACTTTAAAGAAGTTCACATAAAGTACCGTGGTCACTAATTACTAACACACGGTATAATAAAATCAAAAACTGGGAATAGCACGTGAAAGACTAGTCTTGTGTACAAGTGGTTTTAATTTCAATTTGAAGTTTTCAATACTTTAAAGATTCCAAAAATTGCAAACAATTTTTGTGCATAGAGCCTATTGTAAATGATCCTCACCAGATTTGTTTCCCTCGTCTTTTCCGACTTTTCCGACGATAACTCAAATATGGTTTTCTAACTTTGTCTCTATTGTTTTTTGCCATTTTATTCAATGCACCGAACAAAAACACAGATCACAGATCAACTGTTACCAGGTATGTATAGCACGTAACTAATAATTGACAATATTAAATCTTAAATCACGTTAAGATTGCCACCTCTTGAACTTGGACTTATCGCCTCGGGATTGGTGGATTCATTCCCCATCCGGGGAGAACAGTGCACATAGTAACACCGCCTCGGACGCGAGAATGCTACTTGCAACTGACCTAATTTGTTACTTTCCAGGGTGATACATTTATCCATTTTTCTATGAAACAATTAAAATAATTTTCTTCAATTTTTTTTTATAAATAGGAAAAAGTATTCTCTAGGGGGGTACCCAATTTGATTTAAGATTACAGATGGTTTCTACGTTTTACATGGCTATAAACTACACACATTTTTCTTAAATTAGCGCTTTAATAGAATATTTATTTATGTGCAAAAATCATGCTTTTAACAATCTGATGGGTATACTCCCTAGATGAAAGTTCTGCAAATACACCACAACAAATTGATATTCCTGTTGCAAATAATAACGCCACAATTTGTATAATGCAAATTATTTAAAATCACTGTAATTCCGCAGCTTTAATACAGCCTTTTTACATTCTTAAAATAACGAATCACTCCTATCGTAATAATTATGGCATATAATAAACTAAATGCGATACGTTGCAATAAGTCATCTTCTAGTTTCAGAGAATCCCTAAATCTAGTTTATCAATAACGCTCTCATTTCATAGTCCAAATTACCTAACTTCCTTATGAACGTAATAATAATTTGAGTAAATATTTATTGTTTATTCTATACCTTATTCCTGGTTAGCACACTAATAAATTCTACTTGGTTTTCATATTTCATTAAATGTATGTTAGTATCCGAAGCATTTTGGTGTAATGAACAATTTTGAATTTTGCTTACTAACTATTAATACTGCCTTGCTAGCAATAATAGCGTTTAATAAATAGTAGAATGCTTTAAAGGTACACAAATAATTTTTGATATTGCAAATGTTCATTGAAAGAATCTTTAATATTAAAGTAATACGGCCTTGAAAAATTGTTGTAGGTATTAAATTTACACAAATCTTGCCTATTCATTGGACGTTTCGTTACCTTTTTTCATTTATAGCTATTTTAAAACCAATTACATGTATTACTGAATCAACTGTCCTATATCTAAACTGGAAACGCAATATGTTTACTTCAACCAAAGTTACTTGGGTCTTGGCAATAAATACTGATTGAAGTAGCCCTTACCCGCTTTACATTCAAAGAGTATGTGAACATAGTTTACAGATAAAATCAATTTCTTCTATTTATACCATCAATTACTTTAAAACTTCCAAGAACTTTATATAAGAATCAATTCGCTTTTAAAAGCGACTGTGAATGTTTTATGAATTAAATTAACATAAAAAGTTAGTTATGTTTATGAAACACAACGGTTCATTATTACTCTGAACTTAGTTTTACTGTTTGTTGTCCGATTGCTTAACTTAAATTATTGATTACTATCTAGTAACATACTATGATTACCATAATTAACATAAAACAAACATTACTTGCGATTACATTCAACGTTATAAAAAGCCAGTTTTTTTTAAGGCAGAAAACAAGACTGGACGTGTGCATCAAGTTATATACCAAGCAATAGACGAGAAGTTGTCTAGAGTTACTTATTCAATTACAACTTCGTTGAACGTCACCTAAAGAAGTTTGGCAACAATTCAGATCTACTATTTGTTCGTTTCGTCCTGAAAAGGTATGTATCTTTAATTTCATTTATAATTTATGTTTCAGGGAAAACGTTGCTGTATGAAGTGCCTTAACAAATTCATGAGTCATATGACCATTCGTCTGCATGTAGGTTGAGAAAAGTTTGTATCGTGTCAAATTTTGGCCATCATTACCTGAATGCAAGTTTTGGATTTGTAAATATATTTATTTTATTTTGCCACCATAATGTTCTTTATACGCCTCCAAATGCGGGCGTAATGTGGTCTTTATAGCACGGAAATGTCATTGATGCTAAGCAGCATGATTGACAACAAACACATGGCATAATACATAATAGCAATATCACAGTATCTTAGTTACCACAAATTAGCCTACTGTCGACTTTATTTCACTGCATTTGCATTTAAAAACTTGCCGAAAATACTGAATCTTTTTAATATTTTGTTCCAGTTTCATGGTGCAAAATAAAATAAAACATTGTATGTACCACGGGCATAATTGTAGATTATGGCTCTCAGGAATATAAAAGCCCTCCGCTTCGCGTCGGGCTTTTAACATTCTCTCAAACCATAATCTTCTGATTATGCCCTTAATACATAAATATCTATTATTTTATTTTGCCACCATGATGTTCTTTATACGCCTTCAAATTCGGGCGTAATGTGGTCTTTATAGCGCGGAAATGTCATTGATGCTAAGCAGCATGATTGACATGACATGATGTATAATAGCAATATCACAGTATCTTAGTAACAACCAATTAGCCTACTGTCGACTTTATTTCACTGCATTGGCATTTAAAAACTTGCCGAAAACACTGAATCTGTTTAATATTTTGTTCCAGTTTCATGGTGCAAAATAAAATAAAACATTGTATGTACCACGGGCATAATTGTAGATTATGGCTCTCAGGAATATAAAAGCCCTCCGCTTCGCGTCGGGCTTTTAACATTCCCTCGAGCCATAATCTTCTGATTATGCCCTTAATACATAAATAACTATTACATTATTTCCGTATATTTAGGTATCTTGTAGTATTTTCCTTCCAATAATTAAATTTTAGTGGCTATGTCGATATTTTCTCTTAGTGTATATAATTACGAATGCCAGTGTATATATTTTTATAATCTACAATGGGTATTTAACCACACCAGTTTTTGTTTTATGCATAAGGCGAAGCTGTTGTCATTCCATTTCAGTCCCTTCTGCATTCCAGTGCACATAGTATTTTAAGATTACTTTCCTGTATAAGGTATGCTACTGATTTTAATTACATTTTTGTATTGATTTATTATTTCTAATAGGGAAAACCCCTCCCTTGTGTTAAGAAACTACCTCCCCTGGTATTAAGAAAATTTCGTGTCATTTGTAATTAAAGATACATAGTTTTATTTTCTATTGAAAGAAATGTGGTTGGATGACAACGCGAGGTAAAAATGGCATGCATATAGTACGTTAGCAGATGCAATTATGATATCATAAAGAAAAGTTTGAATTGGAGATACCTTTTGTTTTTGAATCACTAAATTTGGAAACAGGAAGCGTTGCGCCTGTTGTTAGTTATGTCCACTTTAGAAGCTACAACATATCTCTGCTATTGTCCTGGGTCGAGCATATATTACGTTTCCATTCAAATTATTATGAAGTGCAGTAAGTTTATTATCGTATCGTTAAGAAATGAAGTTCTCGGCAGCAATTCCTTTCGATACAATTAATTAATTTTTTTGAGTATAACAAGTAAGTACGTATCTTTTTTATTGCAAATTATGTTTTTATTTAGTGGACAAATTAAGTGAATTGATTTATGAAAATTACAGTAACACTAGTGTAATACTGTTTCCGAAGGATTAATACTTTTGTAATGAAAACAAAACAGTTCACTTCGGTTAGTGTTTCGGGCTCTGCTTCCGTCATCAGGCTTAGTCCTGAAAAGGACTGTTTTCACACTTGAGTCGAACTCATATTTTATATATATATATATATATATATATATATATATATATATATATATAGTTTTTTCCCCAAGCACTTGACTGCTCTCAGATTCGAACTTGGTACCTTTCACTTACTAGTATGACACCTTTCCCGCTGAGCCACTGAGTAATTCAATTCATATGTTTTGGAACTTGTATATATATATATATATATATATATATATATATATATATATATATATATATATATATATATGACAATTTCCAAGAACTCTCAATCAATAAATAACAAAAAAAGAAACATTTTAACATAAACAAATGCAGCCACACACTCACATCACTCCAAAAATAACCTTTCAATCGTCAAAACTTGTATGTATATAAAACCTTTTCGTGGTTGCCCAGAAATTTATAGCGCACGTTGCGCCGTAACTTCTGGCACAGGTGTATTGCGCTTAAGCTATTCGCGCATTATTGGAATCTATAGGGTTTCCATACTAGCTTGGCTTATTGGATTTTCTGCTAGTGCGATGTATGTGGCTTCTTTGAGTTTCCGACGAGTTGTGTTCTCTCCTTTTCCACTATCTGTATGTTATCCCATTGGATGCGGTGGTCTTCGTTCCACACATGTTCGCTTTTCTGTTTCGCCCTTGCGGACGTTGTTCTTATGTTCCTGCGTTCTCACTTTGAGTGGTCTACTGCTCTCTCCTATGTATGCTCTGCCGCATTCGCATGGTAGGTTGTACACACAATTCTTGGAATCCTCATCTTCATTGTATGGTTTGGTTTTGATTAGTACTCTCCCGGCAGACAAAGGAAACACGACTTACAACAGTAAGATCCAAGAACTACTAGACGGAGGCGAGTACAGACAAATACCAAAAGACCCCACACCATCAATCGAAAGACGGACATACCTGCCGCTGGCAAAGCATAAGGTGGAGTTCTCGAGAAATTCACCTTGTCGCCCATTG
>JARFJB010000513.1:6540000-6580000 GCA_036346205.1 Vesta saturnalis
ATTACACATATTTCTATTGATTCTAAAGATCTTTTACTTGTTTATTTCGATAATTACACTTACTGGCGTAACTTCAGTAATTCTTTCTGTTTTTATTTTCTTTTCGATACCTTTCTTACTCCTTGGGCAACTTTTAACTTATTCCGCTATGGAAAAGGTTTACACAATTTCTCATAATATTAGTTATCCACAACAACTCATCTGCAGAGCATCATTTGTCAAGTAAAAAAAGGACGTTTGATACTTAGTAAGGTACTGTTGGTTCATGGTAAAATTAAAAAGACAAGTTGTACGTTATTAGTAAGTAATTATGTGTTCAAAAATTCTAACTTTTTCAAGAAAAAAGACTATTTCATTTGTCACTATTCTTATCTGTATATTAGAAATTAATTAAGCACCACTTCCATTTTACAACCCTATCGTTTCAATTAAGGAAACGACAATATTTAATGCTTAAAGCGTAAAACTTCTGCAATTTTAACAGTAAAAGTTCTTTGAAAGGGATGCTTCAACGCATAATTAATTTAAGTTGAAACCTCAAACTCAAAAGCAAATTAAAAGTTTATTGTAAATACAATGTTTCGTACATATTATTATAGTCGAATCGTATTCAAAACCGATACATCATCTTAAAAAAGATTATAGATATCACACTTGTGCTTTTTCATTTTTTTAAGAATACTTAATCTTGACAATGGATGATAACACCTTTCATAACATTTAATAATTTTTAATATGTATGTGTTCTTAGTAATAGATCTCACGCGTTTTGTATGCGCTATTTATATTTTACGTTTAGCTGTCAATCTTTTGTAACTAATTATGTGTTTAAGTATTTGTCACGACTATCTAATATTAATTCAAATGCCTTGGAAATTGTAATGCTTAATATTTTCAGATAATTAACATGGAGTAATAGTCTTACCAGAAAACGGATTAACCATTAATCACGCCATATGGGAATAAATAGATGTTAAATACATCCTCGACAAACAGTTACAGATTTGTGAAGCTGTTGTGCCATCATTATACCAATAATGTAGGAAATGGTGCAGAAATGCATTGTTCCTAACCTGTCTAATGTGCATAACATGCGATACGTTATCACCATTGCCTATCACTAAATTTCAATACATCATTTTAAATTAATATCAGTATTGTAGACGTTTTACTCGATTTACTTCTCGATTTTAAAGTATTTGTGCAGTCTGTAGTATGAGAATAATGCAGACCTTAATATTAGATAAATTTAATAATAATGCTTTTAAGACATTTTCAAAAATGAATTTCAGAGAAACTATAGTGCTTGAGACACCATTAAGGTACAGAAACGTGTCTCGAATTATGAAAAGAGAAACAATTACTATCTTAGTGCTTAGCTTAAATACGATTATGGGATCGATTCGTTAACAATTTCCAAAGATACAGTAAATCATTTTTACTCAAAATTAACAGATTTAGACCATTCCAATTTAAATTAAAAGTAAATTTACTTACGCAAAATAACTTCAACAAATTCATTCATTGAATGTAATAAAATTGATGTAAATAATCCTAAAGTAAGCTTTGCATTAATAAAAAACCAAAATTTTTACGCTGAAAGCTTCGCGTTCGTAGAAAATTGAGTACATTAATTTCAAGTGACAAAGCTATAAATCGAATGTGGCGTATCACTATGTCAAAGTGGTAACAAAGTTTAATTGATACAAAACTAGGATTACGTTAAATAGATAAAGTACTTATTCTTTCTAAGAGTTATCTTTCAGGAAGTTTTATCAGGTACAAACAAACATCTACTTCGCTACGAACTTGTAAACATTTGTTACGATTGGAATTTTATAAATTGCATTAAATCGCAAGTAAAGGTTTAAGCAAATCTAAACAGCATTATAAAAAGACGATGCTTTTTTTTAGAGTATAAAACATATCTCAGATTTAACAAAACTTTGCACAAAAAGGTGTATCAATTTACTCAAGAAATGACACAAAACTCTATTTAAAAGAGATTGATTGAACTATTTTTCAACTTTCTATATTTCCATAAGAATATAGGTTAAAGAAAAATTGTAAATAAAATATACAAATATTATTCACATGTCATCACACTTTTTCAGATGGCTTTTCGCTTAATGCACAGTATCTGGAGACACTTTCCGATTTTTTTTATAACATAAAATCGACTGATCTTGTCAAGATAAAGTATTTAAATCTTGCGTATTGTAACAATAATATATGTTTGAATTTTATACTAGTGTAGTAGTAATTAACAATTTTCAATTCTTCAGTACATAGAAATAATATTTCTGTGAATAATATGCATCAAAATGACGTCACTGAGAAGTCGAGTTGGTCCTGAAGTTAGCTACATGTGGGACCGCTGAGAAATTGGCACATGCAGCCGGTGTAGTTTTTAATTTCATCCCCTGGAGGGTCGGCAACCGCAGACATGTTTAATGTATCTTAATTGTCGGATTATGTTCTGGCGTCTTTTTCAACCCCTTGATGATGTATTTATGGTCCTAACCCCATAAGTAAGGCCTTTTTCGCAGTATTAAGAGTGTTTTTTTTTTGTAGTTCAGCCCTGGAGGATTATCTGATTGATCGTGCGAGCAGATTTTTAATTACAAGTCAATTCTAAGTCCTAAAGTAATAAATAATAAATTAAAGTACTTAACGGTTTTACCTTACCATTAGTATAAAGTAACGATTTTCTGGATTTCCCCAGTTATGTAACCGCAACAACATTCATTCACTATTCATATGCCTTTGACGTACTTGGAAAAACCCAGTAATTAGCTCAGTACGAGAAAAGTAAACAGACATTGAAAAATACAATTCTTTTATATTCACGTTCTTTTGTGTGTACGGCGTGGAGATTTCCCAGTTATGGAACCAACAATCACACTCTTTCACTATTCAAATACCCTGTTTGGTAAAACTCATTAATTACACAAAAGACAGATAAGTCGACTTTCGTTTCCAATTTTGATAATTGCTTCTGCCAACCCTATCCGATTTAACACAAAAAAAATCAATGTGCGTCTCGGATGTTAATTTGAAATCATTTTCTACAACCTTATTCGATTCCAAATAAAAACAACATCAAGATGCTTAGACACAGACGCAGACGCAGAAGCAGACGCAGACGCTGACTCAGACGCAGACGCATACGCAGACGGAGACGGAGACGGAGACAGAGACGGAGACGGAGACGAAGAGACAGACGCAGACGCAGACGCAGATCCAGACGCAGACGCAGACGCAGACGCAGACGCAGACGGAGACGGAGAGGCGGAGGCGGAGACGGAGACGGAGACGGAGACGGAGACGGAGACGGGACGCGGACGCGGACGCAGCCGGAGCCGGGGCCGGAGACGGAGACGGAGACGGAGACGGAGACGGAGACGGAGACGGAGACGGAGACGGAGACGGAGACGGAGACGGAGACGGAGACGGAGACGGAGACGGAGACGCAGACGGAGACGCAGACGCAGACGCAGACGCAGACGCAGACGCAGACGCAGACGCAGACGCAGACGCAGACGCAGACGCAGACGCAGACGCAGACGCAGACGCAGACGCAGACGCAGACGCAGACGCAGGTACAGACACAGCATCATACGCAACTTGTTAATCAAAAGTTTGAATACGTCTGGCTATGACCAAATACCTAGTTAGTATATATAATAATTATTATATTTCAACAGCGATGTGTGCTAATACAGAAAAACTCTAATAGTTTCTTATACAAAAACAACAAAAAACAAATACCGTGCAGGTATATAAATAAAAAAAATTCCAGTAAATCACAATTGATTTCAGATACAGGTATTGTCTGTGACATAATTATAAATTTTTTCCCGAGCCTCTTTAAATTATTACTTCTTTTAATACGATTGGGCAGTCTATTATATTATATAAGTCCATTATGAAATAAATTATTCTTGCTGATCTTGTGCCATAACTATGCACATCACTGACATAACTTAGTCTGTTCGACAGGTGTTCAGGGAAACCGTTTTCTACTATACCATGATTGTGAAATCATGGTATAGTAGAAAACGGTTTGATTAACACTTAGTAAATTGGTGCTATTTAACATATGCTTAAAACGTGTATAACGATTACAATTTGAGATACATTTTAATGCTCGATTCTGCCTTTTTTAAAGCATAGACGTTTCAGTATTGTTTAGTAAGTAAGGAATCGATGAACAATATATGTAATGAGGCATTATTGTGGTATAGTTACTCGATACGCTCACTGCAATTTTTATTACTGTTTGACTATTATTTAGTAAATTATGGTGTTTACTTTTAATTAACATAAATTTAGTTTTATTAATATTTACAGTTAAACTATTTTTAAATAGCCAACTTTGTAACTCTTTTAGCTCATTATTTATAATACCAATAATATCATTTCCATTATCACCTATACAGTAAATTTAAGTATCATCTGCAAAAAGTTGTACGCGGCAGTTGGCAAATTTTTTTACAATATCATTTATAAATGTTATGAATAAATCTTGACCCAAGACCGTGCCTTGGGGTACCCCATAATTGTTAACTTTTACTGATGAGATGTTATTAATGAACTTTATTCGTTGAATGCGATGTTCCAAATATTCTTCCAGCCATTGTAACACATTCCCTCGAATGCCATATTTCTGAAGTTTTTACTTATCAGTTTCCTATTTACTGTCTCACATGCACGTTTAAAGTCCACATAAACTACACGAATAACTTCTTTGTTGCTTATTGCACTTTTCATCTCTGATAACACTGTAAGTAACGCACTTTCACAAGTATGTTTTTTCCTAAATCAAGCTTGAAATGGTGTCAACAAGTTGTTCATTTCAAAGTATTTTCTGATCTGGTCGCTTACTGCAATTTCCAATAATTTTTCATAACCAGGTGCCATATTGATTGGTCTGAATTTTTCGCAGTTGGTAGTGTTCACTTTCTTCTCCATTGGAACTACTAATGTCATTTTTGATTCTTGAGGGAAATGGCTCTATTTTAAGCTAGCATTAATGAGTAGGAGAAATCGATTACCTATTGTCTCAAATTTTTGCTATGCAGCCAAATTTCCAACATTTATAACACTGTTATACTAAGGTGCTCTGTAATTTTGCATCTTCTCTATCCAATATGAAGGGCTTCTTTTAATATAATACGCGTAGGTTTCTGTATCTGTTTCGATCACAATACTGTTTTTTTCCTTTTTCGTTTTCATCTTGCTTCTTTAGGATTTTTATGTATCGTTTTTCCCCTGAGGTAGTTATGCTGTTTTGATAAATTATCTTATCTATTAGTTCTTCATTACCTGGATCTATTTTATCAATATTAGTTATTCTCAATTTAGGATTTTTTTTTGGGTATCGTGACTTTATATTCCTCTGCAAGCTCTTCTTTCATATTATATATCTTAACTTTTGCATCATGCTTTTTGCTGCACATTATTGCTGCCCCACCTTCATTTACATATTTTACTCTAGTATCTCCCACCCTAAGTTGCTTTATTTTACTAACTATTGTGTTCTTCATATCTGAACATTTTTGTTTAGCATCCTTCAGTTTTACTATCATTACTTCGTTGTTCGATTTAAGAATCTCGTTATATGTTTATCATTTGATTTCTTAGAACAATGCTTGTGCAATTCTTTACATTCACTCAGTTGATTTTTAACTTCTTCTAATACAGCCAGTATGCTGTGGGTTTTTTTACTATTTCTTTACATCCCTCAAATGCAAAAATTAATAACCTCTTCTGTAAAGGCATACATTTTCCCTTGGAACTCGATAAATTAGCACACTTGGATGTAATTTTTCTGCACATATATCTCATTGGTAATATTCCTCTTCAATTTCTTTGTTACATTTAAAACATATTATTTCATTTCCATCTATTGTAATGGAGGCACTATAAATTCGAACTTCGCGCTGCTATATGAAAATAAATGGTTATTGGTTATTTGTGTATAAATGTAATTAATATTAAGTTAAAAAACTTGAGCTTGTCTCAATTAGTATTTCCATAATAAATTGTAAAGCTTTTAAATATACGCGGTAAATTGAGGATATGACTGTTTTGTATAAGGGAGCAAGTAGAGACGCTGTTATAATAAGTCGCGCTAAGTAAGTGAACGGAAAGGGTCGCTCTAAGTAAGCGATCAAGATTGAATTGAAGTTAACCAAAGGGGGAAGGTGAGCGCTGCAGTTCGATTTATACTGCGATTAATATTGTGTAATTATAACGAGAAGTCGGTTAATATATAGCGATAAAGAAAAATAAATGATATTTTCCGTATGAATGCGAGAAAAAGCTAAAATAATATAAAGTGCAATTTGCGAATGGGTAAATCGAAGTATAATGGACAATAACTAGAATTTATTGATGTGTAAAAAGGGAGCATTCGCGGTTTGTAAATAGCTTGCATTTTGTGGCGCATGCTATTGGTAGCTAAAACTGAACAATTAAGTAAAAACTGTAGTGTAAATATATCGAGCGATTATTAACTAAAATCATTAATTTATGAAAGAAAATAAGAATAGTATTCGTGCCCAACAACGATCCAAAGGAGATAGCAAAAGGAACAAAGAGAGCGAGGCGCCAGCAGTCTATAATTTATGGAGGTCCCCTTTCTGGTCCAAAAAAAGCAAGCATTATATCATCAGCTTTACAACAAAGTGATAACAAGTAAGACCATTTGATAGTACAAACAAACGAAAATTGGTGTTTTATTTATTCTAAAGTTTATGTTTGGATACAAGTGCTGAACGAAAATGTATTTCGTTGATCATTTGTAAAGGATTGCTTTGCATGTTAGTGTTAGAATCATTTTTAAGTAATGTTGTAATCAAAGCAGTCTGCATTTAGAATTTGACTTAATTAAATATTATTACTTTTGATTCATTCTTATTATTGACTGTTGTAAATCTTAAAGGCTTATACAAACACGGCGTGTGTTAATACCAAAGAAAGTTCAATAAATCGCAAAGTACAGGTTGACAATCATTTTGATGAATGATAACGATTTTGTAAAAGATTGAAATTGAACCCAAACATTATAGAGGCCCATCACAAGATAACCCACAATAGTAGGGATAACAAAAGGAACCAACACAAAATGACCCCCAACGTGACGACCATTACAAAATGGTGCCCAAATGTGAGGACCATTACAACATGACTGCAATCTCCACTATATTTTGATTTCTTTAGATTTTGTTGCTTAATGTGAAGTTTGGCAACGTCGCTTTTGTCGCTGCCAGATTTTTTACCTTGCTGATAGTTTGTTATCAAAAAATTTGTGGGTTAAATTATTTTCCTCAAAAGAATACTTTTATTAAATTTTACCATCATATTGTTTTGTCACTTTTTTAAATTTTATTTTGTATTTTAAGTGTTTGATTTTCTCCGCTTTTAACAAGGCCAAATGCGCGTGATCGTAGACACACAAAGATTGCTGTTTATTTTTTTTTTGAGGAATTGCTCTGCCATGAATTTAACATTTTGCTTAGAAGTAGTGTTTATCCGAATATTTGAAAACTGACTAACATCCGTTCCATACTGAAAAGTTGCTATGCTAGCGTGCTCTTAAATTACTGCCCTATAAGTTTTTAGTAATATTTAGTAACATTCTGAAATGGTTTTATATTCCAAAATATAAACCACAATTAATGGTTCTTTATCTTCTGAATAACTCTGGTTAATGGAACAGAGGTCGATAATGACTAATTTGGTCAATCATTGCTCGGTTTACTGTCATTTATATGATCGTACTCGTCAAGTAACATACAATAATTTTACTTTATCTTAGATTAATGTTACTTCAAGTATTCCTCAGGGGTCCAATCCCGGGCCTCTTCTGTTCTTATTGCTTATTAGTTATTAATGACGTACTAGATACGATAACTTTCAATAAGTTATTATCCGCTAATGACGTTAAGATTTTGCCTTGTATAACTCACACAAAAGACTATCATTTTCCTCAATGTCAAATCAATACTTTGCATAACTGGTGATTTAATAACTCTCTCAATTTAAATGTCTCAAAATGCAAGTTTTCTACATTTACTTGTAAATTAAGACCCATCGAATTAATTTATCGTGCCTACTTGATTGAATCAGAACGGACTCCAACCGAGGAGTTTACTGTGATAATTAATTCAGTTGTATTGGGTTTACTACATGTAATTACAGGTCTTTCTTAAACGTTAATACTCTAAAATAATTAGTCTTCTCTTAGGTATGCAATAGATTGGAATATTATACTCTATTTTAAAATCATGTGCTTCAAAACCAAATGACTTGTTTGATCTGTCAAAGACAATTTTTGAAGTATTTTGCGTTAATATTGGACAAATCAATTTGGGTATATGATCATGACTTGTTACTTAAAAATTTTGACGTTTATTCATTAGGTAGAAGGTGCTGAGTAATTAGACCCACCTTTCTCTATAAATTTAATTGGTATAATATAATGCAATGTAATGTAACAAAATATAATGCAATATAATATAGCACAATGTAATTTAATATAATATATTATAACATAATATAACGTAATGTAATGTAATGTAATGTAATACAATGTAATGTAATGTAATGTAATGTAATGTAATGTAATGCAATGCAATGTAATGTAATGTAATGTAATGTAATGTAATGCAATGTAACCTAACGTAACGTAACTTTTAGATAATCATTTCAAGGTTTCTTTAAAGAAAAGTTTAAATATTTCTGTTCAAGTGTAAAGTTTGCCAATTTTGTTAAGTGCATGTACCAATTCAATGTAACAACTTTTCATATTATATGTAATATGTTTATTGATTTTAAAGATTGACTTGGCATAAATGCACTATAACGTCGTTAGATTCTTTGATCTTTGAATCCTGACTAACGCACAAAAACGTTTGAAATACAATCACGTAGCCTTTCAGAAGTTTTATTAAAGTTTTAGCACGTGTTTATCACTTTCGCACATTTTGAAGTGTTTAGTGTTTGGTGAGTGTGAACATTTTAAAAGAAAGGCTTTTGGATTTTCAATTTCTTTTTGGGATTGTATGGCTAAGATATTATTTTGTCAATGGAGCTAGTTTGTATTCTACTTTACGTAAGTATTTAACATAACCCGTTTGGTCCATTATCGACACATTTAGGGTTGGTGGCGTCTTTTCCGTATTTTCCCACATGTGACTGAGCTATTTCCGAACTTTTTTTGTGATTGAGAATTATGGTCTTGTATAGTGATCTACAGCATCACACTAATCTAAAATGTTCGCTGATACGACACTAGTAATTTTGAATTACGTTTCTAGATTTACCTTTCATAATAAGTTTTAAATAGCATTGCTAATTATTCCCAAATATGCCATTATATTACAATAATATATCGTATTTCTATGTCAGATTTTCTTACCGCATACTATTATGCAATATGAGTTCGGTGTAATATACTAATATCGTTTCGTCAGCACTAATTAGGTTGTGGATTTTTTAATGCGCCATTCTGGAGCGCACTGTACACTTATATTATTACATTTTTACGTTTATCAAAATGCTTTAGAATGATTGAAATGAACGAAAATAATTTGTTATGATTCCAATTAGGTTTCTTTTACTTGGAAAATTAGGAAAACGCTATTTCCAGTACGTAATTGACTAACTTAATCAGGATTGTCTCTACCTAATTGCCTAGTATTATCAGTGGTAATGTAAAAGGTGGGTATACGCTTATGAGCGGGTGGGGGTGGGGGTGAGGGGTTTAAAATAAAAACATTTAAAATCTATTTTATTACACAAACGTCAACTTATGTCGTAGTAGTGATAAGAATGCATCTATATCTAACGAAATGCATGTCTTCTGAATGCTACATTTCTGCACGAGTACATTATCTATGACTATGAAACAACAAACGATTTTATAGTTTGATTATTAGGTTAGGCTTATTATAATACTGTCCACTACTCCTTTATTGCATCTTCATCTATATTCGGTTTCTGGCAAACTCTTCTAGATTGGTTATCAGTAGCACTTCTGTGTTTTGTTAACCATGATTTCATATACTGTTCTGGATTAAATGCAATGAGTGGTGGTCCATTAATTTTAATGGTCATTAAATTACTGATATTTTCAATTAATAATGATGAACGCAGTTTGGTCATTATTAAATTCATTGCAGAAAATCCTCTCTCGCATTCTGCTGTACTACATGGAAATGTTTTAACTAATCTCCGAAAATCTTGTAGATCTTCTGGTAGAGATTCATTAGCCTCAACATGTTCCCTCATTCCATTAATGGATTTCCGCGAATCCAAGTTAAATCTTGTACATAATCTTTTGATTTCGTTCTCACCAAATCTAATAGACGTATTGTCAGGCCAAGATGATTTTTCTAATATCTGTAAGTCCACTAGAACAAAACTCTGGTCATTTGTTAGTCGTCTTTTCATATTATCAGTTAAACTTTGTAGAAATTGCCTAGAGTTAATTTCCTGAATTTTGTTTTTTTTAGTACATTTGTTTAAAGTTTCCGGCTTCAATGGCTGTTAATACTTTTGTCATTTTCTCACTTGGTTCAGTTTTGAAAGATTCTAATACCCTTATTGTTCTTTTTATGCATTCGTCTGCTCGCGTTAGGATTGAATTTCGGGGTTGCAGTTCTAAAGATAAATTTCCTAATTTTTTTAAACAATGGTACATGATTCCTATGTTTTTTTAAAAATTCAGGACTAATTAATTTTCCAGCCAGACCGTTAAACTTCTGCCTTGTTCTACCATCCCGTGATAAGTCTTTGGTGGCTGTTGTAACATATAAATAAGGTGCTGGAAAATTTCTGCAAATGGCTTCAACGGTTCTATAACGGCTTGCTAAAGAACGAGTGTCAAATATTCTGCCAATTTTAAGAATCTAAAGTTCAAGTTCTGCTGCAGATTTCCTTAGTTCTTCCTGGTTTTTATTGGACTGACTATATAAAGAGTAAACACAATCTAAAAATGCTTGAAAATAATTTGTTGCAGCCACAGTTTTCAGAGCATCTTCTACAGCTAATTCCAATCTATCGCTCATACAATACCAACTCAAAATAGCAGGAAATTTTGATGTAATACGGGAAGCAACACCAGATTTTTTTCCAGTCATCACGCTTGCCCCATCAGACACAAACGATATCCAGTTTTGTGACAAATAATCGTTTGTATACCCATTTTGGTTGAGTGCCTAAATTAAAATATCGGCTATATGTTCAGTGCCTTGGTCGGCTAGTTCTACCAAATCCAAAAACATAAAAATAGGTTGCACTGATAAAACAACACATACATAAATAATAAGTACGCTTTTTCGTCCGTGTGTCGTCAACTAAAACCGAAAGTTTGGCTTTGTTCTGGACTATGTGCATAGTCGGCCTGATCTTCATTTCCTTAGAAATGTGTTCCACAGTTTGAATGCAGAATTGTACCTAAATTAATATCGTTACGTTCCTGAAGGTTTATTAAACCTTCCAAATCAGTAAATGGTCTGTTTGATTTGGCCAAATAATACACTGTACGGAAAACTCTAACAGTGGCATTATCTACTTGTTTAGATTATTTTCGTATTAAGTCGGCAACAGAGTCTTTCGCTGCTTTGTGTTTAATATATTCTGCAAGCCGATGAGCTCTTGATTCAGCATGTTTTTTAATTTTTACTCGCAAGTTACTCAGTTGAGTGGAACGATTTCCATTTAATGATGGTTCTACTTTTGATCCACACCATTCTGGAGATGGGGCTATACCTTGGTCTTTGAGGCGCCAAATCCCTGGAAAACACCGTAATCGTTTTAGGAATTAGGAGCTACCTGACCTATCGCATATTGAATTATGTTATTTAGATTTCATTATCATTAAAACTCAACTAATGTCTTGTTTACAATGTTGATTATTTAACATATACTATTTTTAGAATTCGAAGTTAACATAAACTTTTCTTTAGATCAGGGGTTATATTCTAGATATTTTTCTCCGGCCGGTTTGCTCACTTCGTTTGAGGATTGTAAGTCTCATTTTTGATTTTACACACCTAGGTGTGAAAAGAAATTGTTATTTTTCTTATGCTGACAACTGTACCAACAATGTGAAAACTAACAAATGACAATTCTGAGCTACATATAGTTTGTATCAAGCATGAGATTAGATGGACTTTCAGCGAAATTTACGAAAGGTAAGATTGAATTAACAAATTAATTGTATAATTAATAACTAATTTTATTGTTTTAGACCGCTGCCGCTTGGACACAACTTTAGAAACAAAACATAACCTTAAATAACGTGTACTCGAGAAGTAGATAGTAAATTAAAGAGAACAAAATATCCGTATAATTGAAAACAGCCTTTCTTCTTAGTTCTTACATCTAAAAAGAACAGAAGATAATTGGACATTGTAAAATAAAAGAACGAAATACACATAGAAACGGCTAGTATGTAATAAAATAGCAATTAGAAGAACAATACGGAGCTACCTAACGATTTTCATAAAGAGTTAAATTTTGAAAAGAATCTACAATTAGTACTAGTAAATCGTAAATGGTAATTGCAACATAAACTTGTACGTACCTAACATAAGAAGGTCATTTTGAAAACTGTTTAACGTCTAATAGTAATAGGAACAATGAAAATATAATAAATCTGTAGGTAGTAGGTACCTGTAAATTTATTTCCCGGCACACGCAACATCCTAGCGTTGATTGAGAAATTACTAATTTCTCAATCAACGATCCTAGCTTTCCACTTGAAGCAATAATCCATGGGTTTTTTTCGCTAAAACTTAGCCATTGTTCTAGTGACCAAATTGAAGGGTAAAATGTAGATGTAGATGCACCTTGTACACTTTTGTTTATTGTATGTATTCGTTCAGGCGCAACAGACACCCGTACCATATGTAACTGCATTATCTACCTCACAGTCACTACTACTTTGATCGTTTTCACTAACTGTTTTCTGAACTTTAACGTTTAAAAAATTTAGTAAATTAGTTTGGCGTTTCATTTTCTTTTCCTAAACAAAAGAATAAAATAAAGATAATGTAGAATTCAGTCAGCGCATAAATGAGCACGAGACGTTGTCGATGACTAATGAATGGAGTAGACGGGCGCTGATAATGAAAGTGACTAACACTTTCAATGCTTAAAAGTTAAATCCACTTTGAAGCTGAATACAACAATTTTGCCAAATGGGTGATTTTTTTTGTCTACCTACATGAAATTTGGTAACGATTTGATAAGAAAACATTTTAACCTTTAAGTAGTGCGGTGAGCGTCGATGAGGCAACTGGTCAGCCTGAAATAGTCGCAGCTTTGTAATGAATGAAATTCAAATGAAATCATTATAGGTATTCCTAGTTTGTGGTATTGAGAATATAATCATATCATTTGTTTCTGAAAAAAAAATCACAGAAACCCGTAATAAGAATTTTTGTAAGCAGATGCACGGCGGTCGCTTATGCAGCGACCAGCGCACCACTTACGTCGGCAGGATTATAACGGTCGGAAGTGCGAGTATCTTTCTGTTTATGATTAGCTTTCATGTTGACACTGCTTATTCACTGCATGATACTATTTATTGCAAGCAGTTCCTTTTATTTATGACTGTTTAGGGACCCATATTGTATACATTTGCTGCTTGCAGTTTTATCGACTACTCAATGCATATGAAATTCACCACTTTTTTCACAACATTTATGTTCAGTTCGTTTCAACTGATTGTAGCAAACACACTGCTTTCTCTTGTAATTTATAAAGATACAGTGCCTAGTTCTTTTCTATCTAATATGGCAGACACGACTCGGGATTGGAGAGAGTTCTTTCGACCATTGACTCAAAGTGAATTAGAGCAAACAGCTGAAGAAATTGACCTGGAAAATGAGTCAGTACAAGATGTTCCTGTATTTGCTGATGAAGAAAGTGAAGAAGACCATCTTAGCGAAAGTGAGCATAGTACATCTTCAGAACAGGAACAGGACACAGGTGATGAAATTGAAACGCCTATGTCAGTTACAACAAATTACTTCATTGGAAAAGACAAAAGCACTAAATGGGACAAAACTCCTCCTGTATCTACTAGAACCAAAAGGCACAACATCATAACGCACTTGCCTGGGTGTGTAGGTGATAGTAGGAATGTTACAGATCCAAAACAAGCTTTCTGTTTATTTTTTGATGACGATGTTATCAATATGCTTGTAGAAAATACGAACGCGTATATATCGACAACAGTGTTACCAAGATTTCAAGAGGTTCATCACGCAAGACCAACATCAGACGTCGAAATGAGAGCGTTTTTAGGATTGCTGCTGATGTCAGGTGTAATGAGAGCACCTCACTGGAACTACAAAGACCTGTTTTCTCCAGATGATATTTGCGGTGAATTTTATCATTCTGTTATGAGCAGTCAGAGATTTTTGTTTCTTCTTCGCTGTATAAGGTTCGATGACTTGAGAACGAGAGAACGTCGAATGAAAACCGACAAACTTGCTCCTGTTAGGATGTTTTTTGAAAGCATCGTCATTAAGTGTCAGTCAATATTCAGACCAAGTGAATACGTTACGATAGATGAACAGCTAGTCGGATTCCGAGGAGATTATAGTTTTAGACAGTTCATCCCCTCAAAGCCCAACAAGCACGGCATCAAAATTTTTCCTCTCATAGATGCCAGAAATTTTTATAATCTGAAAATGGAAATATATGCTGGAAAACAACCAGCTGGCCCATTTGAAAAAACTAACACCCCAGAAGATATAGTGATAAGATTGATCGAGCCAATTGATAGAACAGGAAGAAACCTTACAGTCGATAACTGGTACACCAGTGTGCCCCTTGCAAGTCGTCTTTTAGCCCAACACAGGATAACATTGGACGGCACTCTGAGAAAGAATAAAAAAGAAATCCCTGTAGAATTTCTACCAGCGCGAAAGAGACTAGTGAAAAGCACAAAGTTTGGTTTTTCTAAAACCACAACGTTGGTCTCTTAAGTTTCCAAAAAAGGCAAAGCAGTAATATTGTTGTCAACGCTTCACAATGACAAATTATGTGCAACTTATAATGTTGGAAGAAGAACCCGAAGATGGCCAATGGTAATTTTTTTTTTCATCTGATAAATGTTTGTGCAGTGAACAGCTCTGTTATTGTCAATTCAAATTCGCCTAGGTCTATGCAACGATCAGACTTCTTGAAAGCCTTAGCTAGAGATTTGGTCAGGCCACTGCAGGTAGACAGATACAATGACAGTGATATTCCCAGAGCGATCCGCCAGTATTTGGGGAAACTACTGAATATAGAAGGGAAACACGCAGAAGCATTGCCAGAAACTCGTGGGAGAAACAGATGTTTCTTATGTCCGAGAAGAATAAACAGACAAGTGAAACAAGTGTGTGTCACATGCAATAGGAATGTCTGTAATGAGCATATAAAAAAGCAGTGTTTAGAGTGTTTCAAGGAAGAAAGATAAACAACTGATTCTATTCTTTTATTATACTTTTTGTTGGTGAGAGTGTTTTTTTTTATTTTTCACTTTATATTTACTATGTCATACGAACGAGGAAATATGTTCATCACGTTTATCTAAAAAATGATACAGTGCATTCATTTCACGTATTAGGTACCTATTTTCGTATTTTAGTAGTTTCCACTAAATTTTTATTTTTTGTGAGACAGCATTCATGTACCTAAAGTATCAATAAATGATAAAAAATATGAATTACTGTTATTTTATCACGAATGTTGTCATAATTGTAATAATAGCGTCGACGCACTGCATATTGTCTGAGAGACGCCCATCGCACTACTTGTGTAAGCCTGATTCACCGCACCACTTAAAGGTTAAAATAAACCGTTATACCTTATCCCTAGACCTCGGATTTCTAAGAACAAATAATTCCCGAAATAATCATTCAATATGCATTTTAAAATTGTTAAAATAAGCTTTAAAAAAGCATTTATAAGCACAAATAAACGTTTATATGCAACAATAAGCATTCCTTATGCACCAATAAAAAATTGCGTTATTTATTTCCAGAGTGAACGGCAATAATGGGTTTTTAAAAAATAAAAACAAGAGTAAAGTAGTTCATGTATTTATTTATGGAACATTATATATTTAAATAAAATACAATGTGCCCTAATGTTCTAAAAGAAACATAAAACGATTAACCCCTAACAACTACGAGGTTTTTTTAACAACTAAACTCAAAAAAATTAATGGTAATTTGAAAAGCAATACGTAATTAATACTTTTTCTAAATTTTCTGAAGTAAAACTTCTTCGCTTTTCATTGAAAATTAATTTATAGGCAGAAAATGATCTTTCAACCTCTACCGAAGTTAACGGTGCAAATTTAAAGAAGTGCTCCAGTTCCAAGGGAATATTACTGGGCGAATCAAAATTCCCTTCCCCTGATAGTATTTTATCAATGACATCCAAAGTATGGTATCCAAGATTTTTATTAATAAGAGAAAGCAAATTTGCTTTTAACAATTTCCGCAGTTTTTCTGTTTGAACTTTCTATTTCGGTTTTGAGAGTTCTTACTATATTTAAACTATCATTAAGGGAAAGATGGGAATTTTCTAGTTTTTTTATTGCTTCTGCAATGCATAAAAATTTGCTGGAGATACATACAATATCCTTATGCAAATTCTTGTCTTTCACAAGACGTTTTGTAGTTTGAATGGAAATTGCGTCAGTTTCGTCAAAATCATTAATTAGTTTTGCTATATCGTTAAAATGGTTTGCATAAAAGTCTACTGCTTTTAACCAAGTACCCCATCTTGTAATAATAGGTTCTGGGGGTAATGATAAATTGGGTAATTTAGATTTATAGTGAGCTACGCGCGTGGGTTCTTTAAGAAATATTTTTTTAATTACAGCAATGAAAGTATTAACGCTTGGATGTAAATCCCTACTAGTTTCTGCTATTCGGTGAAGACCATGTGCTAGACACGTAACATGTACTAAGTTAGGGTAAAATGTTTTCAGTAATTTTCCTGCAGCTACCATGTAAGCTGCGGCATCTGTGTACATGAGTAAAACATTTTTGTCGTTAAACTCCGTGGGGAATAGAAATCTTAAGCAGGAACTCACAAAATAAGCTACCGTATTACTATTCGTTTTTTCTAAGACTTTAGAACATACCAAATATGATGTTGAATCGAATTTGCTTAATTTGCTTACTATAAAATTGGCAACGTAATTTCCTACGGCATCAGTAGTTTCGTCAACTGAAAACCAAATTGGATGTCCTGATACGTCTTCTCGTATTTGCTGTATGGCAGAATTATAGCAAACGTCCAGATAGTTTTTTCTTAATGTTGATTCCGTAGGAATACTGCGATCACAATATTTTTCCAAAAATGTTTTAAAAATTGGATTTTCAACAGCTTTCCACGGGATATTTGCAGCGATTAAAGCACGACACAAATCTTCAGAAAGACCATTTCTTTTCTCAGTTGAATTGGTTAAAAATGTTTGTTTTAATGATTGTTTTCGAGCAACACTGGCCTGATGCAAAGATGTTTTAACGTGTTGTTGAATTTGATGTTTTTTGTTGCTTGATACCTTGAAAACACAAAAATGCATTATTATTTAATATTAAATTTATTTGTTTATTATTCGAACAAAACTTATGACCGAAATTATGTAATTAAAATTAAAATTGCGTTAGATACTTACTTCTTTGTTGCAAATATTACAAATATGACGTCACCATCAGATGAAAAGCAGTCGTAGTCTTTTAACCACTGTTTAATTAGCACACTTTTTGGAAGTTTATCCTTTCCCATTCTTGTTTTTTTAATAACCGAAAGTTATAGTTTAATTATCTAGTAATCAGATGAACTTAATTAGAATTAATTTCATTTGCTGTTACAAAGTGCATTGAAGCAGCAACAGCAAGTAGTCGCTACCGAATGTATATGAAAATTCAAACTGAGAATGTTTTTGAAGTAGAAGGGATAGAAAACCACATGTTTTAGGGCTACTTGACCATTCGGCACCTACAAAGCACGAGGCGATCACGCGCTGTACACTTGTTTAGGCTGCTGACTCTTGGTTTTGAATATACTCGAGTTGTAAACAAACATCTGTGCCTACTTAAAATACACAATTCTCGAAAATCTTAACAAGTAAGCCGTCTGCTTACGACATAGTTAATCTCTAGAGTGGTAGGTTATTGTATCTGTCGTGTTTATTTAAAAGCTTTACAGAAACGCATTGTTGAAGAGATTTTAAAAATTTTAAATATAAGTTCAAACGTAAAAATCCCCGAGCAGAAAATAAGCACAAATAAGCACGTTTTACATAAATAAGCACTTAAACATCAAAATAAGCATAAATAACTTTAGCTCATTTTTCATCAAATTGTCTGAAACGACTTTATTTTTATTTTCAAGGCAGTATACCTAATACACACAAATACGCATTTGCTTAGAAATCCGAGGTCTAGTTATACCTATTATAAAACAGAAGCGTATTCGTATACCCTCTATTTTCTATACCAAATAAGTGGTTATACGCATTTGTCTTTAGTAAAAAGGTTGTTATACGCCGTATACCCGCGTATACCCCCGACTAAACCATTGAGTATTATACACAGGATAATTCTGGCAATTGTAATTAGCGGTAATGTTAACTCACTGTTTTAAAATAACAATTGTTTCGTCAAAACTGTGAAAATATTGGTCTAATTGGGAATGTTTTCATTAATCTTTCTTTCGTGGATAATAAACTCAAGACAAATCGTATTTAGACTTCGTGCTAAACTATAGAAAAGACTTTTAAAATTCCTTTGATGTGAGTAGCACATCAGTCAAGAATCCTCTACTTAGAGTTTTGTTTCCTGTTCAATTATGTTAATATATTTCCAGTTTTAATAAACACAGTTTTTCCAGATTTAAACGGTTATTTTAATTGTAAAGTTGAAAACAGTTTGACCTGGAGAAAGTAAGTGGTTGAACACAGTACTGGTAATAATAATAAATTATTAAATACTCAAAAAATGCTTTAAGAGCGCTAGGTAACAGGTACTTTCAGCGAAGGCTTCTCTTCGAAACGTGAAAGCAGAATGGCTGCTAGCACGAAAGATTCTGGTATACTGCGCGAAACTGCGGTGAGGATTCTTCAGATCTAGTCGTTAACTGGCGCAGCATGAAAGTGTGAATCGGAACACACCAAGCAGCGCGTTTGTTGCTCACATTCTGTGTGCTAGACAAATAAATGCTGTTTACAATTGTTTTTATTGTTATTGGCAACAACTCCTATTATTATAGTTAAGCCAACCACTAGGATAACGATTATTCACAGAAGATGTAATAAACGAAGAATAAAGTATCGTCTACGATATCTAAACTAACGTTACTATTAAGGACAGATACATGTTTGTTGGTAATATAAAATTGTTAGTATTGCTGCGGGATAGCTCTTAACCGACCTTGGAACCATATTTTGTAGTATGTACCAGTATCTACTAACATGCTTAATTATTGTAGATGGTCTATGGCTCTAGAATGGTAACGGAACGGAAATAGGAGGAATATTTTTTAACTTAGTTATACTCATAGATTTTAGTATAAAAGGGTTCTAGAGCACTAATAATGTCGATTTATTAAGCGCTAATTGCATTAAATCATTCAGTACTTACGTTTACTTAGAAATTCTCAGAAGTGCTATTACATGTACATTGCTACTGTAACAGATGATACAGTTAAACGTGGCAAACTAAATTGATTTAAATTGAATTTGTGAATTAAATTAATAACAGCTCTTTCCTGCACACACTTTCAGGCAAAGGAATCTTATCCATAAAAGTTGTTACACCCAAATATCCAATTAAACGTTGCTCTGATTTTAATTATAGAATTTACAAGCTTATTTTACTAACAGTATGAGCATGACCTTACGTTGGTGTACGTCTGTTAAATCAAAAATATCAGACATTTGTCAACCTATTCGCTTCAACTAATGAAATGATTGATGGTTAATAGCTTAGTCTTGTAATGACATCAAAAGGAAAAAGTATAAAACCCTTAAAGTAAAGCATTCTTTGCAAAAATGTGTTGGTTCAGTTTACAAAAATTAATTTTGTAACATGATAATGTTTACAAAAGTTCCTTTATAATTGAAGCAAAGATTGATTTTTAAGTTAACCGAATAAGAATAAGATTTAAGTGATTAAAGATTAACCTCTAAGTTATTTCAACTAAAATGCATAATGGGTGACACAATATATGTTCTTGTTCCAAAATTTAGGGTAGTAATATCCCTTAACGTTTCAATTCTTGCTAAAATTGCAATTTCAAAGCTTTCTTAAAGTTATATATCTCCCGCGTTTCCATTAAAAGAAAATCACCTACTTTTCCTTTCAACTACACTAAGTAAAAAGATTTTCTAGAAATTTCTTTTAAAGAATTAACATAATCATTTTCTTTAAAGGGAGATCGTACAGTTGACAAATTTAAGCTATTTAAACCTTTATAAATTACAATGGAATTTTACTAATATCACAGCATCAAAGGTTGCCTGGGAAGAATTTTGGCACAATTGCAACAAATACTTGTTACTATTCTAAACTCAAATATTCGGCTAAATGGAAAGTCAGGATGTAGAACTTGTTTCGACTGTTCTTAAAGAAGATGAAACAATGTAGAAACGCTAGATTACGTTTTTAAAGATTTTGTTAACAATAACAAAATCCTTTCTCCCTTCTCGGGTGTAAGTCAATTTCTGCAAAATAACACAATTATACCATTTCACAAATATTATCCCTTACCCCAAATAGAATTTAAAATGTAAATTCAATTTAAAGCTAATATTGGGAGAAGAACTGGTGATGCCTTTTTTCTGATAAAAATCACATTTGGTATTAAGGAAATTAGGTTTTATCCAAACGTTTCTTAATCATATTTTAAAATCTAAATTGGTATACATGTAAAATATGTTAACCTTCTCTTCCGTATGTTTGCATACATTGATACAATGCGATTCACTACGTTCCAGAACAGAAGGCTTTTATTAGATTTATATTTATATATCAATATTTCGCCATTTTTTAATCATAAAATAGTAAATAAATGGGTTTTATTGAAATTTATGTGCATTCTCTAGGAATTTGTGACTTTTTAAATTTTATTAATGCGAAAAACATTTCTAATCAGGAATAAATTTAATTTGATAAAATTAAAATAAAATGTTTTGTAACAGTGTGATCCTTAATGATGCACAATGTTAAGCCTATCTCTGATCTCTATTAGGTACCTTTGAAAGTTATATGCTAAGATCGGTACGTATCACTCCTTGATACTTCTGATGTTAGACCTTATGCAATGTGCAAGAAACGTCAAAGACTTAGTTTCTGCTACATCACGTAAATTACATGTGTTGTTATTAGGCATTTCAGGGCAATACAAGATAAATGTAATAACTTTTTCATTATTGAGCATCTATAAAATTGTATAGTTTTTTTGTTTCACAAAATGTAAAGGATACAATGTAAAAGTAGTAATTGATACATTGAATACAACATAAGTAAAATACTCTAAATAAAGTAACAGGTTCCTTTATTTAATACGTTTCCTTCATAAAGTTAAACCCTTTTACTGTTTCATAAAATGTAATCTTAATGGCGTCTAAAATTTGCGGAAAACAGTAAAGGTCAGATATAAATATAATGAGAAAGGATTACGAACATTGTATCCATATTGTGAACCATTTTATTTAAACGTATATTGTAGTATCAAAGAAATAAATTTAATAACACCCAAAATGGATGACGTGCAACAAGGAAAAAAATGAAAGGGAAGGCCACGTATTTCATTCCCTTCCCAAGGGGGAGGGCCGGCTGTTTGAGCTTTCCATGCTCCTTCAGCCACAATCAGGGATTCCCAGCATATACAAATATATTACGTATATATGCGTAGTGGGATTAAGGATGGGTGTGGCCAGGATAGAATCGGAAGGAACAGAGTTAGGGTTCTGAGGGGGACCATTCCGCTACATGTGTATAAGCAAACCCCCCTAAAAAAACCTGAGATGCTAACGGGAATCGAACCCATTACCTCCCGAATGCTATCAACAAGGAAAAACAAGTCCACCAAAAATGAATATAGATTATTCCATTACCGTCTAGGTAATGAAAAGTTTCAAAAAATTAATTAACGTGTATGACTTCAGATGTAGGTTAAAAATGTCAATACGTATGCGACTTGTTAGATAGCTCTGTACAGAAACCTATTCAACAATAACACTTAGTAGATACCTCAGTAATTAGATTAAAATTTATATATTTGCTTTTTCTTACATCTATTTAAACGATATACACCCGTTACCACTGTGTTAACACAGTTATTTGGCTATTCGAAATAATTTTAAACGTTCATTATCTTTAAAAGATACCAATTCACACTTAACGAGCTTCGTCTTTATTTTCTATTCAAATGCCCTGAACAATCTCAAATTTCAACTTGATTCTGTTGCTTCTCATTAACGAATATCCTGAATGAAGTTTTTTCAAGGGGTTTTCTGCATACCCACATGTCGGCATGATCACTGCGCACACGTACATAATTTTCGGCTACTTAGGCAATGCTGGGGTAGTACCGTCCCTCTCAGAACCCTAACTCATTCCTTCCGATCCTATACTTACTGCACTCAACCTTAATCCCACCATACAAATATACGTAATGCATAAATTTGTACTGGGAATGCATCCCTCGCCTCTGTGGAGGGAATAAAACATGTTGGCTTCTTTTTCCTTCTGATCACTTCATATACGCACGATACGCTATTTAAAGGAATACTGTGGTCGTTATTTCCCCTTCAGGATCCTAACTCCGTTCATAACCATCCTATCCTGACCGCACTTATCCTTAATCCCTCCATGTGACTGAAGGAGTATGGGAATCATTTAATTAAACTGGATATCTACTTGATAGAATTACGCCATATTAAAAAGACGATGTAAACTATTTTTACAGGAAAGTTACCGTTCTAAATATAAACACGGCAGTTGATTTTTAAAACACCTCTACTTACGAAACTGCAAAGTTTTGTTCATCCGCAATACAACCCTCAAACTCAAAATAGTAGAGTTTCAAAGAGGAAACAATTTAATTAAGAAAGTGCATATTTATTTTCCTATGAATTCACATTTTGGATTGACAGTAACCATTCCTGCAATAGTTGATAAAAATTAGATGATAAATTAGAGAATAACCAATATGTATCTCACTCTGACGTCATTGCGAAAATATTTTCTATGTCTGAAATCTACTGTGTCCACGACAGAATAATGAGGGAATGCTTACGCCATACGCGTAGCTACGAACGCTTGTGTCTTGTATTAGATCAATTTGCGAGGCGCGGTATTACAAGAGTAGTTATTCTCGTGTCCTTTGCCGCCTAATAATGTCTCCTCCAACACTCAACTAATTTAGACCAGCTTCGCAGAATGTCTTGAATTATTTCCGCTCAAAGATTTCCTCATCCCGTTCCTAACCTGCTGCTGTTTGAATAAAACCTCTTCTACAAGTAAGTATAACAACAGCTCCACTTACACAAATACGCCGAAAGAAAATCGTGTCGTAGGGTGCTTCCCTGTATGGTTACCCTAAAACCCCGTGTCACTAATAAGTACGAGTCGTAAACTCGAGCCGCGTGAGGGAATAAATTACACACTTGGATCTAGTCTCTCACCAACTTCGACACCTGAACAATACAGAAGGTTGTCTGTATCTGCTTAAAGCAATTTCCTTCTTTAAATAATCAATTTTTTTGCTAGTGATTCAATTTACGCTAACGTTTTTTTTTGTTCATCAAGGTACAAGTGAAAGTAACAATAGATTGTTTTATTTCTCTAAGTTGTAGTGGCTTTCGAGTTAAACTTCGTATTGCCATTTAGATTTGATTTCTGAAATTGGCAATTATATATCTTGTGGATTAATTAATTGGAAATAGAAAATTTTAAGGTTGAATCTAAATTAGTTTTCCTGTGAATTTTTATAAAAGGTTTCGTTACATTACAATATACTAGTAGATAAGAAAAGTCGAGTTAAATTGTAGGATGAGATCATTCCTTGGTTTGCTTGTTTAACCAGGTGCTGTTAATGTTAATTTTATTTATCGCGTTTAGTAATTCACGCTGTTTTCTGCCGGAGTAGAGTATCTCAGTTCATCAGTGTTACATAATTATCGTTATCGTTTAAGGAATAAATGTGTGGACGACAATTTGCACTTGAGTCGTGCACCTCGCAGTGTCAGCATTTTTTTATAGAGGGGAAGAAGCTGTTTTTTTGAGCGATTAATTTCGCGGGATTCTCGATCTGAATTTCGTGAGTAAAATATGTGATCTGTAAGCTTGGGGGCGTGCCTTTTTGGAATACCTGGAGGACCGAAGTTGTTTGCAACTAAAAGCACCCGTTTGGTGGATATTTGTGTAGACGTTTATCCCTCCTGGTTATTTACTTTGAAGTTACGGACCGTGGGATCAATTAACGGACATTTCACTAAGTGATGTTTTTATCTGAGTGCATCTCAGTGTTGGTTCAAGATCGCACTTAAAGCGGATTTATATTACCAAATGAAACCATTGTGAAAGCACAACGTTTTGTTTCCCCCGTAAAAGAAAATCAGTTGCAAAAGACAAAAGTCTCACTGTGAATAATGTGTAAATAGACCTTTTTTTCCATTTTAATAATTAAACAGACTTGCAAATAGAGCTACCGATTTAATTGAACCTTAAAGTATGTAAATATCTCGTGAGTAAAATCTACTCGTTTTGTGCAAATAAACTATATAACGTCCTGACCAATTAAGTTCAACGTATCGCTATCGAAATTAAGATTGGGAAATTGCCGCATTAGTTTGCCGATCGAGGACACTCTGCTGGTATCCTCGAGCCGTTGCCATTGCTTTTATTGCTGCCTGGTGGAGAAGGTAACTCAATATTGTACGTTATTGTGAATGTTTTACCATACCTGTGTAGTAAACTTGGTGAAATTATTTATTGACGAGCCAATAAACGCAGTCGTTTGTTTTGGTGTTATTTTGGGGAATTTGATGCTTCCACGTGGTTTCAATAAAATGTTGACGAAATGCTTTTATTTGCGAAATTTTTTTTTTATTATTTAATTAAATGTACTGCCAATTTATGTATATGAACATTTCGCATGGTAAAATTTATTTTTAGTAACCAATTGGTTACGTATTGTTTTGAATTTATTCATATTTACATAATTCTATTTCCGTAGTTTAAAATCAAAGGCCACTTGGTAAGCTTACAAGGTTGACTATTTTATGATCCCGTTTTCTAGTATTTAAGATTTTAAATCAATCCAAAACCATTGTAAGTAAATCTATGTATCTGTGTACTTTTTGAGATATATTAGATATATTTAGATATGCTAGGTTCCCCATATTAGACTATACAATTTAAAAGTCGAATAAAAACTTTCTAATCAAGGTAAATTAACTTTTTAATGGACTAATATGTAGCTTATTCTGTGGGATTTATGACTAAAGTAAATAACAATTCAAGTTTTAAAGATCAAGGAGGCGCCTGTCTATAAACAACGACTTAAGTGTTTCTGTCAAATATGCGTTATACGCAAACTATATAATTGCTCCAGTTTAACAATTTTCATTGCATTATGAATTATTCGATTCAAGAGCGTGTGTTTTCTGTGGAAGTCTACATTAGAACTGGTTCATTTGAAGAAGTTCGGCGTGCATTTCGACGGCAGTTTGGAAACAATAATAGGGGCGATGCACCAACACGCTTTACAATTGCGGCGTGGGTTCGTCATTGGCGTGAAAATGGCTCTGTGCAAAACATTAAAAAACCTGGACGTCGAAGAACGGTGCGTACGCCTGAAAATTTGAACGAGTGAGAGCTGCCTTTACAAGAAGTCCTAAGAGATCGGCTAATCGGCAATCACTTGCCCTAGGAATATCTAAGGAAGTCTCCACAGAATTCTGCATAAAGATATAAAATTTCACCCTTATAAATATCAAATGGCACATAACCTCAGTGATCTAGACAAAGGAGCGAGGGTGACATTTTGTGAAGAATTTTTACATCAGCATCGTGGAGAAATTCATAATTTGCTAATGAGCGACGAAGCAAATTTTCATTTGGACGGTGTTGTTAACAAGCAAAACTTTAGATACTGGGGAGTAGAAAATCCTCACGAACTGTTTACCAAAAACCTCCATAGTCCAAAAGTCGTTGTTTGGTGCGGTGTAGCATCATTTGGAATTATCGGTCCTTATTTTTTTGAGGATGAAAATAACCGTTCTGTTACAGTTAATTCCGAACGCTACATAAACATGTTGCAAACGTTTCTTATCCCAGAACTAATTAGACGAGGACTAAATGGCGCCATATTATTCCAGCAAGATGGAGCAACGGCTCACACAGCCAGAAACACTATGAGAATTTTGCGAGATTTTTTTGACGGCCGTATAATTTCCCGATTTGGAAATTTAAATTGGCCCCCGAGATCTCCCGATTTAACGGCCCCCGATTTTTTTCTCTGGGGATACCTAAAGCAAAAAGTTTTTGCAAGTCGTCCCGCAACAATTCCGGACCTGAAGGAGCAGATTCGAAATGAAATTGCAGGAATAAATGGAGATTTGCTTCGCCGAGTGATGATAAATTTTGAACTTAGAATTCAAAAATGCATTGAAGTCGAAGGAGGGCATTTGGAAGACATGATCTTTAAAACTTGAATTGTTATTTACTTTAGTCATAAATCCCAAAGAATAAGCTACATATTAGTCCATTAAAAAGTTAATTTACTTTGATTAGAAAGTTTTTGTTCGACTTTTAAGTTGTATAGTCTAAAATGGGGAACCCTGTATTTAGATATATTTAGATATATTTAGATATACTTACATATATTTAGATATATTTAGACATATTTAGATAGACGAACGTTTAATTGAATTTTATGGTGTTAATTTGTGATCCCCTCCCGACCAGCTAACGCAATAATTTACGAAAGTGGTGATTTTATTGATCAAACCAAAAGAGTTAATTGAAAGCTAAATTTTGATTTCATTATTCCTTATTGATTCATTTTGAAACTAGCCAGTGGTAAATTTGTGCAATTCAGGGTCATACAGTTTTTGGAGTTTTATTAAATATTTTGTGTTGTTTAACGTAACCGATTAGAGGAATTTTAAATAGAGTTCAATTAATGACAGACGTTTGGAGATGAGTAGTATTTAAATTTGAGTTAATAAGATTTAAGCGTAACATTTAGCGTTAATTATTTTCTTGTGTTTGAGTTATTTTGTTCACAAGCGTTGGGGATAACGTAACGAAATACAACATTAAAGAAGTCGTTGAAACCCAACAGCTAATTTGCGCACACGCTGCTTTGGTATTTGAGCGTGTGGATATTTTAAGATTTGTTCTAGAGCTAAAGTTTGGAAGTATCTCCGACGTATACACATGGAGGCAGCCAACGTAAGGTAAGCGAGATCTTTTGACTCTTGAAAGTTGATTTATCTACGTGTGCCCAGGTGTATTCTTACCGATTTCGTCTTAATCACGGTCTGGCGCCCTTTACCTTACTTTATCCTAATTTACGACTTTCGGCAATACGACCAACCACCTTCAGGATCTTTACATTCATAAACAGGTCCGCGCCCTCTGCCCCACCGAGCTAGTCCGGTGCACTCTAATTATCTGTTACCTGCCGCTTTAGTTTCATTTTCGAGCGTAGCTGGACGTCGCAGCCATATTACGTATAGCGTGCTATTGTTATTCCTAAAGTAATGATCCATCTTAGATTTATTCCTGTCCGCCGTACATTTAGTAAGATTTGCCCTTATTGATGAAATAGTATGCTAATGACAACGATACGTAAAGTTTACTACATATATCATCATGTTTACATTTCCAGAGAAAATCGTATGTTACTAAGTCCGTCAGATGGACTAAGGTATACAAGTAACATTAATCGATATAACTTAAACATGAGAATATAAGAAGGGTGCAAAATATTAAATCTTCATTTATAACAATATTATTAAATATTTACTAAAATTGCGACTTTCTCATTTCATGTAGCAAAGAAACAGATACACCACGTGAAATGGAATAAAATTTCCTATCAGACAGCCCTCACACAACACTCCAAAATTGTTTATCAACTTGTAACCTTACAAATCTACAAAGCAAATTTCTGGTAGCAGAGGCAGGGCTATGGCTTCTGGCAGACAACTCTTCGTATTGGCTGGCCATCTCCAAAAGCTAAGGTATCGTATTGAAGCTTTTCTGGCGGATATCGGCTTTAATTATGATGATGCTCAGGTGGTGTGGATAATTTAGTACTGAGTGGATGTGAGAGTGAATTAAAGTCGCCCTTACATTTTAACAGGAAGATGTCTCTCCACATTATTTTCGCTATGTGAGAAATTGTATACGTGCATCGTATCGTTCGTGGGGGTGCAATAAAGTGGACCGATTGCTTGATCTTACACACTTTTTTATTGAAGCTAACAACAAATATCTAGTTTAAACACCAATCCAGATGCGTTAAACTAATTATTTCAACGCACCACTGACGTTTGTGCAATGATATCTGCTTAAACTCTAACGGACGTGTATTACACTACACAAGTCCGTATTGGCAAATAGTTCTATATTGTGAAGTCAGTATCGAACTATTGTGAAACAAAACTTTATAGACGAGAAAGGGCGTAAGAATCTCTGGTAAACGTATTATATTCTTAATACGAGTAATGAATAATAAAGCAACTCATTCAGCACCTTCTTTAATGGATATGCAGTTATTTTATTGGCTTATTAGTAAATACATAGTTGATATTAACTTTAAAAACCTTTTGTTTTATGCAAGTTAGTGTTTGCAATAGGCAGTAGCTGACACACCAGTCTGTCGAAAACTTTATACGAGACTACAATTTTTCCTTAAGTTACCTGTAGTGGTATGTTTTCCTGTATCCATACATACCTAGACGTGCTTATAGTATAACTCCGCCAGAATTGGGCATTGAAATTCTCTTTCTCGCAATATGATTGTTATTACCATACTTCCACTGCTGTACCTTTTTTATGTATGGGTTCATATTTAACAATATTTGTGATATAACACATTTTACGATAAGTAGTAAAATATATACGTTTCAGGGACTATTCGAATCCTGAGTTTCCAGGAAGGGTCTAGTAACGCTCCCAATTCTGCATCTTAAAAGTTTTCTCTTCCACCACTATGCTGGTTTTTGACGTGAAAATCACCGTTATTGAAGCGTTTGGGGTAACGTTAACAGTGACGACCTGTTAATCAATTTTAACATTTCTTGGTAAATTCATAGCATTCTAGCTGTGCTTGTTCTGTTTTGACTATGGTGGAAATTAAATGCGCAATTAAATGCGTAAGAATGTACACGTGCGAAATAAAAAGTTGTTCTGGATAAGTTAAAATTGGCATTTACGGATTTACATTATGTAATCTACTGGAAATTCCTTATCCAATGTTCAATAGATACAACAATGACAATTTTTATGTTACCTTGTGACGGTACAGACTGCCCTGTAGACTCATTGAGTGAATGCAACGTGTTTAGATAAATTGAAAAGAGTTTAAAAAACCAAGTTGAAATTTATATTTTAACAAAAACGTTAATTACTCAAGGCAGTGTGATGTTACCAACATAGCTCAGTGGTGGGGTCGCGGTTCCTACTCAACAATCGGATAGGTACTCGATAGAACTCAACATAGTGAAAATCAGTATAAATATGTCACAGAGGCGCCACTGTTAAATAGATTTAACTTAAGAACCTAAGATAATGGGCTAACTGGAATAAAATACTCACTCGAAAAGAAACACCTAGCTCCTTCAAAAATACTTACGCAAAGTTTACTTACACTTAAGTAAAATTTTAAGCTTCATTCAAAAATCCGTCCAAGTTCACAAAACTATTAAAAGTCCATAATTTTAGACCAACAGGTAAATAAAAACACCCTACATAAATATTGAGTGCAAAAATATGCAACAACGTCAACATCAAATTCAATAATTTACTCTCTCATCTGCACATTTCTATGCCATGGTATGGTATTTCCCCTTTGATTGTGTCGCACATTCGAACGCCGCGATGTGGATTATTTGAGAACGCCCGACATGGTTCGGTCACTTCTATAGTTCCCCGCTACCTGTTGCTTTGTCTAGTGTAAAACGTAAAACTATACCTCAAAGAGACTTTGTATTCGCTTATAAAAACTAAGTAATTTAAGGCGTCTGTTAATTATTTTAAAATACCAAACCAGAAGCATTCTATAGGTGAATCGATAATGGAATATAAAGGCTTGAAATTTGAAAATGGTAAATTATTTTGCCGAGCTTGCATAAAGACGGTAAGTTATGCGTTTTTTAAAGATGAAACTCTTGATACCTACATTTTCGTTATTTCTAATGCTAGATTCAGTGCGATAAGAAATACAATATCAGACAACACGTAAAAACAACTTTGCAGCAACAATCTCTAAAATTTTATTTTATTTATTGATTACACGTATAGTGTTTCTAGATTTTAACATTGGCATTAGATTATGGCTACATCCACATAAATTAGATTTTAACTCTCTGTAACACAAATGATATCAGTCTTCCCATAAGTGGCTTTTTGAATCAACCAGTATGTGCTATATAGCGAATTACGCTGAAACGCTTATTGTCCGTTACTAACGCACTAGAATAAAAAGTTTTTACTGGCGGATAGAAAGGTATGGCTGGTGAGCTCTTAGGCGAACCAGCCGGAGCCTGTAAAACTGTTACTTAGGGCGTCTTATTGAATATTTTGTTAGTTTCTCACTTTTAAACTATTATAAACTATTAAGAATTATAAAAACTCCGCTATATGAAAAAAAAGTCGTATGAGCTTTTAAAGGATTTCTTCGGAAACACACGATACTTGTTTTGTTGTTTCGTTATGTATTATAGTAGTATAATAGTACAATATATGAGTAAAATTTATAATTATAAATTTTACAAGCTTGACAGTTACGAGACATTTTTAAGTGAATGCAGTGACTTTATAAATTGATGTTCACAAGTGAAGAACAAATAAAAGCACGTACCATGTCAATTAAGTGGGTTTTTTAAGATGGGTGTGAAAAAAATTAAATGCTTAGTCATTATACATAATTCTATCACTCTTAATGCTTATTCTAAATTTAGCATAAAGCTGCTTTAATTTGAAATTAACGATATCGATTATCATTCTCTTTGAAACAGGTTAAGAAATACTCAGTTTACTGTGATGAAGGCTCTGTTGTGAATCAAATTTGCCATTCGTCCTTTGTCAAGCGTATATAGTTAGTTGTAATGTTTTAAACTAATTTCTCTAATTGTGCTTATATCTATAGATGGTAAGTATCAACTATGAACTACTACTACTAAATAATTAACATGTAAGATAGACAAAGCACTGTTTCCTATTACCAATGCAATTCTGTCTGATAATTTAATTAACTTTTTTAAAATTTTGAAAATATGTAAAACAATAACGTGAAAAGTAAAATTGAAAGACCTAACTGTACAGGGTGTCCCACGGATTAAAATAAGTCTAAAAGTATGTATTACATTTTTCGGAGATATTCGCCAATAAAGACAAAACGGGGAGTATTGTAACGTTACACCTGTATAAGAGAAAAATCGGTTTTTGTTTCGAAATGATGTTTAATAATATAAGAATCACACTGTTTCAATCACAAACAAGGCTGAAAATGTTATTCAATGTAACTATTTTATGTGGATGCCTAGAAATTAATTCTGTCAGGTCTAGACAAATATTTAATCAATAATCACTTATGATGCCCTTGTGCGACTGTGATTTTTTAAGGAAGAATGTAAAGGAGTTTAGAGAAGTTAAGCTATTGTTGACTAAAGTTCATATAAACATACAGAAATGTGAAATTTTGCAACACATATTTTAAAAGTCGAATTTCATTTTTTAGGTTGCAGCTCATTTTTCTGCGTTAGCCCTAGAAATAAGCCATGTGTATAAAGAAACCGATACTTCGATATTCTTAACACTTATACGATAAGTCAGTAAAATACGGAACCTCTTAAAGAACGATTTAGACAATTGTATCCACACACAATATCATGGGGTGTGTAAACCTTTATTTCTACATTCAAACAATTGCTGTGCTGACAATGAAACATAATATATCAATTACTGCAGTTAGCATTATAAATAAAATTAACTACAATGCAGAAACCAAAAACCCAAATAATCTATGTCAATAACCAGTATGAAAAAGGTTAGCAAAAGAAATCTGTTTAGAGCTTATAGGGATGTGCCTTATTTATGCAAATGATTGATGTCAAGCAACTCAGATATCTGAAAAATCGGGAGCTCTAACAGTAAATTAAATTGTGCGGATTTAAAAGTAGAACAACGTACTAGTACGAGAACGACGTGTATGTACAAGACAGCACAACATGCACAACAATTAACTACAATCTCCTTTATTATGCACCAAGTTGCGAAAAACTAAACTAGCGAAAGTAGCTGAATACGAATGTCGCATGTGACTACATGCAACCTTCTGTACCTACATATGTAGGTATAGAAGGTTATGCAATTGACTTTTTTTTACTAGCGCTAAATTCACCTATTAGCTCATTTTACGTCTTGCCAATTATCGCCAAGATCGGCCCAAAATGTCGGGCGTGCGCGCGACATATGTGTGTATGTGTGTGCGTGTACGTGTGAGTGTGCGTGTGCGTTTGGGTGCGTGCGTGTGTGTGTGTGTGTGTGGCGTGTCCGCATGTCTGTGTGTTTGTGTGACTGTGTGTCTGTGGGTCTGCGAGTCAGCGTGTGTAAACGTCTACGTGTCTGTGAGTCTGGGTGTCTTTGTGTAGGTACGCGTGCGGGTAAGAGTGTGGGTGTGGATGAGATTGCGGGTGGGGGTGCGCGTGCGCGTGCGAGTCAGCGTCTGTGTGTGTGCATGTGCATGTATGTGTGAGTGTGTGGGTGTGAGTCTGTGTGTGTGTGTGTGTGTGTGTGAGTCTGTGTGTGTTTTTTTTTAACGTTCGGATTTTTATTCATTAATGTTTGATACATGTACGTGAGTGTAGAATTTCACTTTTACAATATTCGTTTACAAAATATGGCTTATTTCCGAGTAATAATAATATGCTAAACATTTTTTTTTGTGTGTTAATACAATCACAATCTAAGAACTAATTCATGGTCTTTGTTTAGAATCAGCGCACCACACTTTTTCAAAATCTTTGAGATCGTTTTTGCTTTTATATTGTATAAATTCTCTCATTAATCTCCCTTTGATTGCTCCCATCCAATACTCTTTCGGGTTCTTAACTGTTCTTTTTTCTTTTCTTTCAGCTATGTATATTCTGTATATAGAGTCTTTTGCTGTGTTCAATAAGTAGTTCGTTATTTTGTTATTTTTAGTTTCCTTTCCCACCCCTCCTATGATATCGTTTTCTAGTAGGTTCTGTCCAGTTAGTTTTTGGTACAAATCCTCTGCTCCTTTCCATATGGAGTTTGCCTTTTTGCAATTCAGCATAATGTGAGCTACGTTGCCAATCGCTCCACAGTCTGTGCATAGATCAGTGTTTTTGTACCCGCATCTTTTTAAAAAAACATCGTCTGCAAGCCGTCCTTTTGCAAATCTCCATGCGATGGCGCTTTCTTTTCCTAGGGTAGGGTGCTGGTTGAAGGTATCCCATTTAACTGGGCTATTTGTAACACTATTTTGGAGTGCCTGCTGAGTTTGATATATTTTGCTAGGAAAAGCGTTTAGCACTATACCTTTATGTTTATTTATGTCACCCAATGGCACCTTTTCCTGTCCGCATGTTATAGTGTATGTTGTTGGTTTGTAATGTGGTCCTTGGTATCTCATTTGGCTCGAGTATGTGTCTGTAACCTGTTTGTATATTAACTGTTTGCTATTTTGAAGTGTATTTCTTATATTTTCCGGAAGGGATTGCCATTTTCTTTGGTCGTTAAGATCTCCAAGCGTTTGATAGCCATTTTTTTTCCATATAGGAGATAATTTAACATTTTTTGTTAGCGTTGTGGGAGTTAAAGGGATGGCCAGCACATCTTGAGCTGTTAACGGGTAGTTGTCGATGCTTATTTTTAATACTTTGCTCGCTTGTAGCACTTGTTTTTGAAAGCTGCTTATATATCGGCACGTATAAGATTCTCCCTCTAGCATGAAGTTCTCCCATGTTAAATTTCCGCGTCTGTTCTGTCGCAGTTCATAGTCGAAAAGGCACTTCCAAATTGTGTCCTCTTGGCCCATCAGGTATCGTTTTGCTGTGTCCAGTCTAAACATTTTCATTTTAGCATCGAGGTTTACCAAACCTAAACCCCCCATCATCTTTGGTAATCATAGGTGTTTTGTGGTGGTCCAGTGTTTCCTTCCTGCCCAAAACGATTTTACTAAGATGTTTTGCAGGGACTTTAAGTCTTTCTCGCTGAATGGGAGTACTTGTAAAGAGTATCACATTTGGGGTGCTATGAACCGATTTATTAGTGCCACCCTTCCATGGTATGATAGGTGAACTATCATTTGTTTCCATCTGTCAAACGTTCTTTTTATTTCGTTTTGTATTTGTTCAAGCTGTTGTTTGTTAACTGTTTTGTTCACGTGTGAGAAGGTAACTCCTAGCAGTTTTATTTTTTTGTTTGTCCATTTTATTTGGATAGGCTGGTCTTCGCGATGTTTCCACTTTCCGGTCCAAAATCCTATAGATTTACTTTCATTCAGTGTCGCTCCCGAGAACTCGCCGTAATTAGTAAAAATTCCACCAATTTTGTCAAGGTCTTCGGCGTGTTCAGTGAAAATGGTTACATCGTCGGCGTAAGCCGATAGCACTATTTTTCTTTGTGTCAGCGGTATTTTTATGCCCATAAGTCCTTTACGCAAATTTTCCAGTAGTGGCTCGATTGACAGTATATATAGCAAAACAGATAGCGGACACCCTTGCCTAACTCCGCATTGTATTGGGATATCTGCAGTTAGCTCGTTTTTTACACAGGCTGTAGCTGTGGCGTTCTCGTACAATAATGTATTCAATTATGTTTTCAATGAAATTCTCTCCTAGGTCAAAGGCTCTGAGAACACGAAATAGGTAAAGGTGGTCAACTTTGTCATATGCCTTCCCCTGGTCTAAAGAGACTACAGCCAATTGTCGGTCTTCGCTATTGACCATGTCTAGCAAACTGCGGTATAAGTGTAAATTATCAAATATCGATCGAGTGGGTATGCCGCTGGTTTGATCGGGTTGTATGAGTAGGTTTATTACTCGTTTCAGTTTGTTTGCTAATGCTTTAGCATAAATTTTATAATCTACGGTTAATAATGATATAGGTCTCCAATTGTTAAAATCCTTCCTGTCTCCTTTTTTGAAAATAATTGTTAGCACTGATTTTTTCATCTGATCAGGCAAAAACCTGCGTTTTTGTGCCTCTTCCACTATTTTCGTATATGGTTCTTTTAGTACGTTCTAAAACTGGATATATAGCTCGGGCGTTAAACCATCAATTCCCGGAGATTTTCCTTTGTTTAGTGCCATTAAAGCTTCGGAGTAGTCGTCGGAAGTTAGTTTTTGTGCCAAAATACTTCTCTTATTCCGATCTAACTTCGGCAGTACTGGAAGTTTGGCTGACTTATGGGGTGTTTGGCTGTATGTGTTGCGTAGCTTCCCGTGAATGTATTTTAGCAGTGGTTTTGTTTCCTCTATGGTGTTTTGCCCTATATTTAAGGCCTTAAGAGGTTCATGCAAGAAGTGGTTTTTAACCATTTCGGCAGCTGGTCGATCGACATTATATAGTTGTTGAAAATTTATGCTGTGTAATCTCTCTTTTCCTTCGTTGTTGTATATGCTCTTTACTTCAGTAAAAACGTTCTATGTGTTTCCATCTTTCTCTACTTCTTTGCATTGTGTAGAGTATTGTTATTTCTTTTATCTTGTTTTTAATATTAGTCCACTGTGTAATGGGGTCTTTCAAATTATCTCCTTGCTGTTGCAATTGTATGAATGCGGTTAGAGTTTCAATAAATTCCTGGTCCTCTAGTAGGTAATTTTTAAAACGCCAGTACGGCCGATGCCTATTGTCTTGTTTGTGGTGATTGTGACCGAAAGTATCAGATGATCGGAGAAAGTAGGATATGTGTTAGCCTGCTCAACTTTTTTTGCAATATCTACCGTCATATAAACGCGATCTATTCTTGAGGATGAGTTCATACCATAAAAGGTGTGCCCGGGTGTGAACTTGTGCTTCGTTCTGTAAATGTCTTGAAGGTTGTACTTCTGTAAATTATATTCCGAAGTTGTTCGGTGGCCTTGTGGTGTGTTTCCTTTGAGTTTCGTCTATCCAGGCTGGGGTCCAGTGTGCAGTTTGAAGTCCCCCTTATTACGTGATACTTTTGTGATAGGTGTAGCGAGTCGTTTAGTGCTTGCAGGATTTTTTACGCCATTGTTTGGTTATGTGGGATATAGATGTTGTAGAAACTGTATTTCTCTTCGCCTTTCTGCAAGATGACTCTTTGTAAATAGCCACCAAAAAGTATTTCATGTTTTATAAATGTGAAGAGAAAGCGTTTGAATGCGATTATTGTACCAGTATACGGGGTAGCAGGAGGGTTAAAGAGGAAAGTGTATTTACTGGGTTGTAGCGGTGTAGGGTTTTCGTTGGTGTTCGTTTCTTAGAAAGGTAATATCTATAAAGTATTTGTGTTGTGTGTGTGTGTGTGTGTGTGATTCGTGGTGTGTATGTGTGTGTGTGTGTGTGTGTGTGTGTGTTGTGTGTGTTAAGTATATACGTGTGGGTGTGTGTGATGTAGTGTGTGGTGCGGTTGTGTGTGTGAATGTGTGTGTGTGTGTGTAGTATGTGGTGCTGTGTGTGTGCTAGTGATGTGTATGTGGTTTGTGTGGTGTAGTGTAAGTGTGTGATGGATGTAAGTGAATGTGTTGCTGTGTGTTGTGTGTGTCTGTGTATCGTGATCGAACGACGTGGTCCCGTGGGTTTGTCCGCATGTCTGCGGTCCTCGTGTCCGCGTGTCTGCGTGTCTGTGTGACTTGCTGGGGCAACCTATCGGTCGTGAGTCCGTGTGTGTACGTACGCGTGAGGTGAGATGCGTGCTGGTACGATTGCGGACTGTGCTCGCAAAAGCTCGATGCTGCGTGTGCGCCGGATGTATTGTGAATGTGTGTGTACTGTGCTGTGTGTGTGTGTGTGTTGTGTGAATGGAGTAAGTGTATGTGTGTATGTGTGTGTGTGTGTGTGTGTGTGTGTCGCGTGGAAGTGATGTGTTGCGCTAATCGGTAGCCTGTGTGGTGTGCGTGTGTGTATAGGGTGTAGATGTGTGTGTGTGGCTGTAGTTTGGCGGAGGTGTGTGTGTGGTGGTTAAAGGAAGTGTTGTGTAGTTTTTGGGCGCGTATGATGTGTCGTTCCTGTGCATAAGGTGTGTGTATGACGGTGTATGTGTGTGGTGTGTGTGTGTGGAATTGTAAAGGTTAAAGTGTGTAGAAGTCCGGGTGTGTCCGTGTGTGTTAGTGTGTGGTGTGGTGTCTGGATAGATCTGCGTGTGTTGATGTGGTGTTTGGTGTGTGTTAATGCGTGTTGAAGGTGTGTGTAGTCAGGCTGTAAGTCGTGCTAGTTTGTGTCGTGTTAGGAACTGTAGATATGCGGTTGATGTGTAGTGTGTGTGTGTATGTGTGGTTAGTCGGGAAAGTCTGTGTGTAGTAGGTCGTGAGTTATGGATGTGTGATGGTGCTGTGCGTTTGTCGTCGATGTGTGTCGTGGTGTGTGTCGGTGATGTGTGTAGTGGTGTCGTCCGGAATTTATAGTCGTGGTTGTAGTCGGTGGGTGTGATGCCGTGTTGTGGTGTAGTAGTGTGTGTGTGTGTGTGTGTCGTGTGGTGTGTTGGTGTGTGTGTTATGTTCGTAGTGCTGTGGTGTGTGTATGTGCGACGCAGTGTTGTGTCATGGTGCCATTATGTTAAAAGTGTAGATTGTGTGTGTGTTTGGTGTGTGTGGTTTAAATGGTGTTAGTGTGTAGTGTGTGTGTGTGTTGGTAACGTAACGTGAATGTCTGTTGGTTGTGTACGTAGTGTGTGCAAGTGTTGTATTGTGGTGTCTGTGATAAGGTAGTGTGATGTAGTGTGTGTGTGTGTGTAGTAATAATGTGTAAAGTGGTGCTGTGATTAACTGGTGATAGTGTGTGGTTGGTCGTGTGTGGTGTGTGTGTGTCGTATTGTCGGTGTGTAGTGTTGTGTGAAGTGTGTGTGTTGTGTGTGTAAGTGTGTGGCTGTGTATGTGTGTGTGTGTGTTGGTGTGTGTGTGTGTGTTTGTGTGTCTGTCTGTGTGTATTGTGTTGTGTTGTGTTAAGTGGTATGTGTGTGGTGTGTGTGTGTGGTGTGTGTGTGTGCTGTGTGTGTGTGTAGATGCCTGTGTGTGTGTGTGTGTGTGTGTGTGTGTGTGTGTGTAGTGTGTTGTAGTGTTGTGTGTGTGTGTGTGTGTGTGCGTGTGGTTGATGCTGTGTGTGTGTGTGTGTGTGTGTTGTGTGTGTGTGTGTGTGTGGTCTGTGTGTGTGTGTGTGTGTGTGTGTGTGTGTGTGTGTGTGTGTGTTGTGTGTGTGTGTGTGTGTGTGTGTGTTTGTGTTGTGTGTGTGGGCGAGGATTACGGGGAAATTGTAAACGTTAAAGCATGAGCGACAGAAAGCACCGGGACACGAGGGTCACGGACGCGGCGTTAAGCGCTGGACGCGACGCCGGATGTCTGGTCAAAGATCTTCGACGCGTGTTGATAGGGTATTTCCGGCATGCTGGAAATTACAAACCATGCGATTTATACCGAAAGCGGGAAGGGCGACGCCACGGACCCGAAAACGTACGGCCGATAAGTTTACTTCCGGTTAGGAAAAGCCCTGGACAGAATAATAGCCACGCGTATCGAACATCACGTTAACGGGGAGGATTTAACCATCAATTGGCTTCAGCTCGGGAAAGACCACCGTAGATGCGATAAGGAAAGCAGTCCGGGAAGTTAAAGGGCCAAGGCGAGGGGATACTGCGCCGTCATATCGCTCGACATCCGAGGTGCTTTGATAGCGCCTGGGTGCCGGCGATAGGATGGGAGATGCAGAGACTCCTACTACCCGGAATTTAATCAAGATCGCCGGAGCTACTTAGGACAGGACGGCGCAGGTGCAACTGACCAACGAGGTTGCGTGAGAGAGTAGAACGGGATGTCAAGGAGTGTCCGGGCGGTTATTGGAAAATTATGATACTTTAGAGCCGTGCCACGGGATGAGATATGGATAGCGAGACAGTTATTGTTCAGGCGCCATTAAGGTTAAAGGTAACGAATATGCTGAAATTAATGCTGGGGCGAGTTTAAATGAATTTAACGGAGTGAGTGGTATTTAGGTAAAGTAACGGAAACGTCGTTAGGTTGTGTAAGAAAGATTGTGCAAGGTTTTCAAATGTTAGGGTCTGTAGTACGGTTAGTTGGAAGACAGTTAATGGGCGTGAAAGGTAACAATGGGATAGTGTGCGGTGTGAAATTACCTGGGGATAAGGGCGCTTTAAAACCTTAGAAGGCGTGTAGCCTGCGTATTATCGGGTGAAATATGGGGTGAAAGCTGGGTAAATGGCTGATAATTGTGTGTGGAAGATGGCGTAAAGAGGCCTGGTGTGTAGGTTGACGAAGCGTGTAGTCTTAGAGTTATTGCGTTGATTTTGTTAAGGACGACGGGTGCGCGTGTGAAGATGTGGATGGCTGTGGGAGTCTGATGTGTGGGTACGTAACGAGGTCGAAATGTGGGTGACGCCGGTGATGTGGTCGTCGGTGGCTTGCTTCGTGTTCGTGGGTGGTGTGCCGTGTGTGTACGGTGGTGGATCGATGTGTGATGTGTCGGTGTAGTAATTCGTCGGGAATGTGTGCTGGGTGGTGATGGTG